>OMLM01012829.1:12950-33641 GCA_900302695.1 Helostoma temminkii
TCATGGGGTTGTGCAGCCTTATGTACCCTTCAAATAATTGGTGTCAGTGTCTCTTGATGTAATATGAATGGATGGCATTGTGTCTGGGGGATACAAAGCACCCTGAGAGCCTGCGAAACTACACTGTAATAGAGAGAGAGAGATGGAACAGAGAGAAAGTACAAAACTGGAGAAATATGAAGAGAAAGGAGAAAAGTAACAGAGAAAGAAGGACAGTGTTTGAGAGAGAGAGGAAGAGAGAGAAAGAGAGGGAGAGAGAGAGAGAGAGAGAGAGAATGAGAAAAATGACCTGGAATAGTGGGAAACATGTCTGAAAGAGATGGGATGGTTCAGTGGGTGAAAATTTCAGAACTGAGAGTGTGAGAGTGAGAGAAAGATGAAGGGAATTCAGACCTCTGTTCTCATTTTTCATCTTCAGTCCCAGGCTTTAAATTAGCCTCTTGAGCCACTTGAGGCCTCTGGATCTCTTGTGTGTCTGACTGGCAGATTTTGTCACTAAAGAATAAATCCGTACAAATGGACGAAACCTTAAACATGCTACTGACATGTTTGTTCAGCCATACACAGACATGTGGACAAATCTTTGCAGGGATTAAGGCATTTAGACCATATTGATCAATTTCATAGTGAAACCCCAAATGTGTAGTTGAGTAAATGCTGTGTATCATTGAGCTAAATGTGTAGTTTCAAAATAAAAAATGGAAAAATAAAACATTAAAGGAAAACTTTAAATTATTTACTAGTTTGAGATGTGTACAGGAAGGATGATCAATTAATGATAAATGATTAAATACATTTATACATTTTTACAACAGTTGGTAAAAGTGCAGCAGCTTATTTATATACATGTGATGTAGGAAGGGTTCGCCATAAATAATAAGCAAGATCAATGAAGATCCAGGATATTTAACAAGCTTGGTTGTTAACTTACAAAAACATAAACATAATGATATGGAACTGTGTATGTTTAAATTTAAATATATAAATAGGACATTATGAAATGACTATATTAATAAATAAGAGACAAATATATAGCAATAAAACTGTAACATAACTGAACACATTTCCAATTTTCAGCTCATAAGGAAATTATTTTATTATTGCTTATTATTGTGAAATACTATTTCACTGTACTTTATTTTCAAAGCTTTTTAAAGGTTCTTTTCAGGTACATTTTATTTAATTCCAGCCATATTTATTTACAGATTTAATTTGTACACAGAAATAATTTCATAATACTGTTTTTCGCAGAGGCCTATTTATTCCATAATGCTCTGTCAATCAGCACTAGTGGGTTGGACCTGCACGGCTATTGGCTGATCCTTAAACATTGATTAGTTTTCCTGGATACAGTACCTGCTTACTGGACTGGAACATTTCAAACTGGGTCAAAAGATCTGCTTTATTTAGCAGATCAAATAGATGATCAAATAATAGAGATGATGGTCTCATTAAAACACTTACCATCTAACTACAACACTGTAAATAGCAATACAGAGCTACATGTTTTCTCTCCTAACAAACTGGTAGAGTTATTTAGCTGTGATTAAAAATGCAAAGCACATTTATGTCCCAGTGACAGAACTGATTTAATCTTACAAAGCAGTCATTGCATAATGTTATTTACACAGAACAGTGTTTCATGGACTGTGACTAGATGTGTTAGCGTTAGCATTTGGTAATGTTTCTGGACTGTTGTGAACTTGGACCTTATCACAAATACGTTACAGCTGCAGTAACAATGCTCCTTCAGACTGAGATGAAGCTGTGCCATTTAACCAGAAACTCAGGGACTGACTTTTCTCCTGATCGCATATCCAGTGAATTCATCCCTGACTGGACTCATTTTGCTGTTCATGTATGAAACATTTGTCATTTGCAGTTTTAGAAATGCAAATTACCATCATTATCTTGGCTACACACAACCTACGAAGGTGAATGTCAAGCACTATACTGTACATTCAAGTTGACTTCATGCTTATATATGTTTTATTACAAACTTTAAATATTAAATGCTCTGTTGTTTCTAATTAATGTCTGTACTCTCGTTGTACTCTCATGTTTTGTTCTTGCGTCTTTCCCGGTTTTCATTTATTGAACAAAATAAATAAATAAACAAACCCTTCATACAATCATCTCCGTCACCTTGAGAATACTTCTTCCCACAATGATCTTGAAATGTACCTACGGCAAATCAATACTTCCATTATGAAATGTTTATTCTTGCATGCTTCGCTGTCTCCAAGGTGCTAACGAGAAAAGTTTTACTTGCATGGGTGGAAGAGTCAAAGAGGGAAGAAGGACACAGATGGATAGAGGGATGGATGGAGAGATGAAGGGAATAAATACAGATGGAGAGGTCCCCCTCTGGACTCTGCTGCTTGTTTTTACTTCAAGTTGGTCTTGATCTTCGAGGCACTCATGAACATTCACAGCCTGTGTTCTCACTGTTGAGTTGGTTTGCAGCTCTTTATTTTAAGATCTTGAGTAGCTGACAGTTTCTGATGTAACTACAGCAGCTTCCTGAGGATGTTTGGCTACCGAATGATAAAATTCACTATATGAAGTAGGTGATTATTGGGCAAGAACAAATAATGGCTGCAATAGACTCAAGACTTTACTCTTGTGCAAAACACTTGAGTTGCATTTCATCACTCGGTGCCCTTAACCCACACGGACTGTCTCACTTAGGCGAGAAAGCAGACAAGATACAGTAGCTGAGTTAGCTGATCTTCAAAAGTGATACATGCACCGCTTTTAAGAAAAGCTGCTGGAAAATAGAACAGAGTCCAGGTCGGTCTTCAATAGAACCAATGTCAGACAAGTTATATCAGTGCATATCGGCGTGTTTGCCTCCTTTGAATGTTCTAAAAATGAGCATAATGGTTCACTTGGTGCATTTTCAGACGATCATGTGTTCAGTGGTAATGAGAAGTTTAAACCCTGACTTACTTATGTATATTCATTAATCTGGGGGCCATAAAAATCTATATTTACTCTAATTAGGTCAACTAATTAGACAAAATATAGAAAGATATTTAACCAACTAAACATTTGTATATTCTAATACTACATATAATCTGGCCTATGCAGGTTAAATTACAATACTTGATTTTTATTTATTAATATATATAAGTTTTTAATTTGAGAGCGTAAGTACAATCAGTCCTCTCATACCCTCTTGTTTCCTTGACTGGACAAAATAAAACTCCATACTGACCATGTAGACCTTTGTTAATCCAGTGTGTTAATCCAGTGACATTTTGAACAATGGGATTTTGTTGAATAGCTGGATTACTTTCATATTCTTTAACTGCCTTGTAGTTTTTCCCTTCTGTTGTATGCAACTCCAAGTTCCTTGGATTCAGAGAATCCCTCTAGACTAAAATGTGCGCTCTGGGAAAGAGCATTAACATTTATATAGAAGCATGACTCCGTTGTTTGACGGGCAATAAATGGGGTATTTCCTAACTCTGTTTCAAATGGAACAATGGGGACAGAACTTGGCAAAACATTGTCCATTGGCACACAGTAACCCTGCCTCGGAGCTACATACATCAATACAATTGCCTTTATTAGTCTGCCTCTTAGAATTCATTGTATGGTTTGGTTGTGTGTGGGTCAGCTTGAGGCTTGAAAGGATATATGGAGGAGTGTTTGCGCTATGATGATGGTGGTGGCGGTGGGGAGTTGGAGGGGAGTGTGTATGTCAAGCCTGCTTAAGAGGCTCAAAGTCAATGGAAGTGACACACATGATAAATACAATATGAGAAGAACGTGAGCAGGAACAAACACAAAATCCCAGAGCAGGGACAATGTAATAAATCATATGAATAAATCTGCCATCTGACCACTAGGGAGCACTAATAATCCAAACCCAACATGCCCTCTCTCTCTCTCCTTCTCTCTGTTTTCTGTAGCAGTCTCATTTTTTCATCTAACTACACACACACACACACACACACGCACACAGTATACTGTGCCCTGCCCTATAATGAATAAATCAGAGCTGGGGCAGCGGTGTATTTGAACGTTGCCACCGTGAGAAGTTGGCTGCAGTTTTAAGCATCAGTGGGTGTGTCTGTGGGGGAAAGCAACTAGCAACAACTGGAGCAGTGGTATTGACTTCTGGCTTGTGTCTGGGTGAGTGTATAGTTTGATTCAGCAGGAGCAGTTGTGTGTATGTGTGAGCACAGGTCCAGTTCTCATTAACATAATGTCTCAGAAGCACTGGGAGAGTATTTCATTACATTTGGCACAAACGTCCACTTAGACTGAAGAAGTGATTAGAATACTGCGCAACAGCAATCTATGTTTTAACATATTAAACCATTTAGTAATAAATTGAGAATAACATGAGCAGATTAATTCACAATGAAGAGAGCAGTTGGTGCAATAATACTCTAAAAAGACATTTCGTTACAATGCTAACATGTGTGTGCTGATAGACATGTTGGGGTCAGTGTAAATAGTGGCTAAAGGATGCACTTTTTGTTTGTGTTTTTGCAGCATTATGTAACTTTAAACAATATCTCCTCTTATGATCCAGAACATAATCATCAGTGATACATCCTCTCCAGTACCTACTGTACTCCAGAAAAAAATAAAACCAGTAAAAGGTGAACATCCGTAGGTAAGAAGACCATTATTAAACAAATGAACCCTAATTACATTTTCAGATGAAACAGCATATTAAGTAATGGTTTCCATCTTAAATTATGAGACCACTAAGTTAACTATTCAGCTGTGAAATGTACCAGTATCTATCTTGGTCACAATATTGGCAAATACTGTGTATTTTTATAAGATTTTCTCTCTGTATCACCAGAGAAATCCAGTATTGATTGAGCTGTAGCTTAGATCCACTTCACCACAAACTAAATTGCATTTTCTGCAGCATCTGTTTACAGTCTTTGTCTCTGTTACCTGTTATTTTTGCTCATCTTTTCCTTTAGATCTTTCCTTAGAATCATAATTTGTCCATGTTTCTGTCTCTGTCTCAAGTCTCTCAAAATGTAAAATTCTCTCGCAAATGCAGCAAGCAGTGTTGCTTCACATACACTGATTATGGTATCTATGGATTAATAATTTATAGTTGGAGAATCTTTAAAGCAAACCAACTGTTAGAAAGTAGCTATATGTAAAATAACACTAAAGGAACAGTTCAGCATTTGTGAAGCTGGCCCTATTACAACTTTGCAAATCTCAGTCACTACAATGTCCTCTGTGTTTCATCTGTAACACAACTATATTGTGCAAAATGCACCCAGAAGCTCAGCGGTAATGTTGTCTTTTAAATATATTTCGTCTGCCAAATTGCTAAATGTAAATATATAATCTCTTTAAGACAAATTTCCCCTCGTCGATCCCATCCAGTCCAGTTTACAGCAAACTGCTGCTGGGGAAACAAAAGGAGGGAAATTTGTCTTTGAAACACCTTCACTAGATTTAGTGTAGTGGGACCGTTTCATAGTCGTGTTCTGGGTGAAACGTGACAAAGTGTTTGCACAGGAAAGTTTTATCAACCAAGACCTACTGTTGAGTGCATAATGTATAAGCACCTCAGTACCATCGTCAGAAATAGTGAACGGCTCCTTTAAAGGCTCATAACTAACAACATATTTGCAATCTTTGAAAGGTTATCGTTTTCAATAAGATATATCTTTCTCTGATCACTGATATTTTCATGCTGTGCCTAGTGAAAGCAGCTCTGGCTGTGTTTACAGTCTGTCTGCTGCTGGCTTTGTTTGTGTTTGTCTAAGTCCTGTAGCTGTGGAGGTTTCCTAGCTGCTCTGTGTTAACAGGATACAGTAGTGCTGATGTGAGGATGCACTGCACCAGCAACAAAATGAGTAATCCCAAAATTTACAGAAGAAACTGAGAGGAATCTGAGTTTTAGTGCATCAACAGGTGGAATATCTGTCAGAACTGCTGAGCAGGGGCTGTGTAAACACTTTCTGAATTTGAGAGGTGGGTAAATGGTGTTTATGTGTGTTTATTCTTCTCCACACGTTTAGTAAACATAAACATCATCATTATTACTAAGACAAATGAACCATATGTGTATGTTTAAAAGCCTTTGTTTTAATTATATTTGCATTAAAAAGTGCAGAAAGTAGAGTATTTAACTGGCCCCCGATAGCCAGTTTTTGAGTTTGGGTCCATCTGTCAAAGAATCGCAGAAACAGTGACATCTGCTCAATGTTACCATCAATGTGACCGATTGTGTTTGTTCACACACACTCTGTGGATGTCTTTATTTTAACTGCTGGCTGCCGTTTACTTTCCCACTGATGTGCTGTTTGCTGCACGTCATATTACTGGTGCTCAGATGCAGAAGTACACTACTGTGGTTTCTTGATCTGAAACAATTGTCAGCTATATTTCACCAGGACCAGCTGTGACACATTTTAACTCGGTCACAGGAGATCGTTCCCTCTTTAATCAATGCTTGTGATTTCACCAGGTGCACCACAGCTCGTCCCTGAAGCAGGTCTCTGGTCTGTACTACCATGCGTCCAAATCAGGTGGTGCTCTCCTCTTTAGGTTTCCCTCTGTAGTAGGAGAAGTACTGGGTTCCCTCCTGTTAACATGCACTGTATGTGAAATATAACTACATATGAAATAATGAGGATGAATTACTTAGTTTTAACAACTTAAACACAGCCACAAAACTGTGAACCATGTCAAGACTTTGTAGGCTACAGCACAACAAAGTAGGAACAACAAACAGGCCAAAAAAGTAAGCCTTAAGACTACGTAAGGACAAACGATTGAAAGTTCAGAATCCCAACAAGCCGCTCTGCTCTTTTGATGCTTGCTGTGGCTTGGAAGTGTGCGGAGAGTGTTGCAGCCAGGATGTGTCGGGAAACAGCTGTAAATGTTGTCATACACCAACTATAGCCAGATATGGGGGAGAGAGGTGTAAAGACGATACTTGCAGGGTTGTGGCTACTGTAGTGATTTCTCACTTGCTTCTTTCACTTGCTTTGACCCACATCTCCCACCCAGAGCAGAGCATGAGGCTCCTGTACGTTATCTTGCTTGGGGTTGCTTTGTCACTGGCATTTCGTTGAACTTAACTCCAGACAGGTGAGAAGGATTCCACAGAGAAGTGCTCGGGCCCTGGCTTCACATAGAGAAACCATCAAGCCATGAAATATGTGTCTGGCTGCGGCGTAGGGTGGCAGCCATGCATTAGGAGTGCAATCTAGGATTGACACTGCACAATGTGTATTTTGTATCACAACATAAATATAAACACACAAACATGCTCACAGGATACTGACTGTTAAAAAAGGTTTTTCTGTAGGGCTGGGTAACTATACTGATTTCCTGAATCAATTCGATTCTGATTCACAGGGCCTTGATCCGATTCGATTTAATATTGATTCATTTAGATTTTAGTTTTGAGACAAGTTTTGTTTATTTGTTTGGTTATAATAAACATATTTTGGACACCAAAGTCTGCAGTCTGGTTCAATTATGTATCTGATCTAACACAAGGTTATGTATCCAAGATTTTATGTCTGGTTTGTTGATTTAACAGCACATATAAATGCTAATCATAAAAATGTGTAAACAATTTGTGTTTCAAGGATCACACCTTAATAAATAAAAAAACGAAAATGATTGATTTCAAAGTCAACAATAACTTAGTTTGTAACCCTGCTCTGAAAAGCACAACTGAGCATTGAAATAACAATAACCACCAAAAAATCATTGAAAAATTACTACAATTAAACTACATTGCTACAACAATATTGCCAAACACCTGCCTAACATAATATACACATGAAAATTAAAACAAACAGTTGAGGGGATTTTTCTTGTATAACAAATAAACACTACAGCAAAGCTGAGCTGAACTCGTCATGAGTTGTTCAAGTCTTCTGCGTCCTCCCGTCCTTGACAGTCTGTACTCATTTGTTCGTACTTGCCCAGTGTGTACAGGACTTCATACTTTGTGTACTTGGAATTGAGAAAGTGTTTGAACAAACAACTTTCTTTTTAATTTCCATTGTCCATATAACATTTATAGGTGGTTTCAGTCGTAGATTAATTAACAAAACACATTTAGTCACTAAATTCAGCCTGTATAAATGGTGACACAACAGTGTACCATCCAGCTAAGAGCGTGGTGTGATGTGCCAGTTGTTTTTCTGCTAATACAGTAAATATCATTATTGTTAGATTATGTATTTGTATTGTTTTTGTAATCATTTTTCATATCCTTATTTGGCTCAGTGCCAGGCCACAGGTCAGTGAGCCAGAAAAACACCTCACTCTCCAGATGGCCAATCTGCATGTTAGATACACACATTCGCATCAAAACACAAATATGTCTTACGCATAGAGCCAGATGCACCAATGAAGAGTGACACTTTGCACACACACACATAAACGCACACAATGCTGGCCACCATGATGATATCCAAGAGCCACTGTACGAGCTAGCGCTGGTAGCATTTTGGTGGCCTGGTGCCACTGCCAGAGGCACAAGCCTAAATGTAGCTACCAGGGATTTTAAAATTTCTGTTTCTTAACCTAAACTCTTATCGTCATGTGATAACAGGCCAAATATGGCTCCATCTTCACACTCTCTGCTCTCTATTTCTCATCCTGTCTTCCCTCATCTTCCCCTCACACCATCACCAGCTTCTTCTATTTTTTCTGCCTGTCTTCTTGCCTTTGCAGGACATGTATGAAAATGTTGAAAGCAGACCCACCAGGCCTTTAGGATTGAGAGAGCTCCAAAACTTCAGGCTGTTGGACCCTAATAAGCTTTTTTTTTTTTTTTTATTTGAATACATTTGAAAGTGTAGCCACAAAGCAGTGTGGACATAAAAATAAGATGGAGAGAGGCGGACAGATGGAGAGAGACAGGCAGGAAGGTGGAGAAAGAAACTGTATAGGGGAATGAGAGGGCAAAAACAAACACAGACATTGGTATTATTGAATGAGATTTAGCTCGGCTGTTGTGCCAGCATCAGTTTTCCTTCCTTCCTCTATCTGTAATAAATCTGCTCCTTCAAGGCTCCTTATGATAAATGACAGATGGTTGAAGAAAGGTTGTTGTTTTTTGTCTTTTGCCCACTTTTTCATACTGAAGTGTGATGTTTGATTTAGGTTCAACGTAAAAGATAATAATGGAAACAATCTGTTTAGTTTGGTGGAAGGAGAAATCAAAGGTGAAATGTTTGGTGCAATTATACTCCAGTAATCAAAACTATATAGTTTGCAAACTTTTAAAATTGAAGCACAAGAAGATAATTTTAACCCCAGGTTCAGTTTTATTTTCACAAATCAGTATTTACTTTTTTAGTTTTATTTTTCCTACTGTGACAGTTTCTCTTAAGTAATCACAGCTGGTATGTAACACTTTAAGTTCTGTATTTAAGTACAAATTTTAGGAATTTGTTACATTAACTTTTTCTCCACTACAAATCAGAGGAAATAATTTCACTTTTATTCCACTGCATTTATTTTACTGCATTAGTTACTAGTTACTTACAGGTTTAGATTCTTATAAAAACATATATTAAGTAATAAAGTGCTGCTGTATCATTTATGGATTAACCTCTTGTCATTACATAAGATTCAAGTTAGACTTTAGTTAAATTAAAGTTCAAATCAGCCGCACCTTTACCAGCTGCTGTTTTTGTTCCACAGGCTGTAGGAAACAACTAATTTTTACCAACATTTTCACCTTTGAGAAATTGTCAAACAAATCTGAAACATGAAGTAAAATTTAGATCTTGTACTTGAGTAGAAAAATTAACTTTTCTTTTGCCCTGGTGGGAGGTTTTGAACAACAATTACAGAAGACGATGCTTGGAACTATTCTTGCAAACATATACTGTTAGTATAATATGGTATAATATTCTGTTTCTATTGTCAGTGAAAAAAATATGTCATGTATGTGCTTTTTGTCATTATTTATCACTTGTCCACAGAAGTGATTTAATTATTGATTAGTAATTAGTTTTACTTTTCTGTAACGAACATCTTGGCCAATAATATGAATACATTTTTCCTTGGGAGATATGTTTTTTTTTCTTTTCCAAGCTCTTCCTTGGTGACATTTTCCTGATACTAGTTGGGTGATTTGTTTCCAACTATCATCTCCTGACTTGAAAAACAATTTTAAGAATCAATACCAGACTAAATGACTGACGATGGATATTTTTGTGTGATGTATTTTTGTGTGTTTTGTGTGGTGTAGAGAACATTGATGTGCTTTTTTTTAATCTTTTCATTCTCTGTGAAGTGATGCCCCATCGACTTCTCTCATCCCGACCTTATCCTGCGTTCTGATTTGACATTTCCTCTTAAAAGGCCACAGATAGATCATGTGTTTGTAGACTGGGTTCAGGAAGATGCTGGTATACCAAGAGTAATGAGCCTTGTCATACCGGGCGACAAGCTGCTGCAGATGAGTTTGTGTTCTAAGAGCAAGCAGATTTTATGTGGCAGTGCTAAATATTACTTGTGATATCACATAGCTGTGTAAGATAACGGTTCAACGGATGAAGCATTCTGGTAGTAATCTTGGTGGTTTGGGATGTTTACCATCTGTCCCACTGTATCGGACTCCGTCGTACTATGTCATTAGTCGATCTACATATATAATACTGTAATTTAGTTCCTGTACTCGGGACATATAAAATATAATAATTAATAATAATTTGAAACTTTGTTTGACTAGAACTATGTTAACTTTTGTGCTGGTAGGATGTCATTTTCTGTTTCATTTATAGACTAAGAAGTAGATTGTTTTACCTTCGGCAATCAGTGACTGATGGCATTTTCAAAAAACATGCACCAGTCTGACAAACAACGATTTTCATAATAATGTACGTTTTCTTGCACTGTGGGGAGGGTATATAAATGTATGCCCAGAGAGATTTCGTTCACTTTTCTCAATTCCAGCAGCTATAATCTCAAAGAGCTGCAGTCTCTCCTATAATGAGCAAGTGGGCCCCTATAAAACAAAACAGCATGAGAGAGCTCTATTTAAGATCAAAACAAAGATTAACCACTGCAGCTTTGTTGATTTTGATAACAATAACCCCAAATCCTTCAGTCTGTGTAATTTGTTTTTCAGCTCACCCACCATCCACATATGCACATCTGTGAGTGTGTGTTGACCTTGGCTTGTGGATTGTGTTTGTACTTGTAGATGAGTGTGTGGGTGTATGAGGGTGAGACGGTGTACAGTGAAGGAGTAATGATGTACTGCGACTATAAGAGTGGTGCAGCAGAATGTAACATAGCAGAGATGGAAATAATAGTTTCGCTCATAAACCAAAAATAAATGATTTTATCATTTTCATTTAATCTTTGGAGAATCTTCACAGTTTCAAAACAAAACACTGCACTGAATCCTTGAATAAAATAAAACTATTATTATTTAGTTATTACTTGGATGTTTCTCAGCAGTGGTGAACCTGTACAGGTGCTACTTAAGAAAAACGCATGCACATAATCAAAACACAAACAAATTAAGAAAATGGCTTTACCAACATAACACAGGTGCAACATTTTGAGAATTCTGGCTTCATGCAGCACATTACTATACTTTGTTGTGTTTTCTCTTTTCTGCATATTATTTTCCTAACATTTTTCCATCAGTCAGTATTAATCATACTAATGCATCTCAGAAAACTACACTGTTGTGAAAAAAACTCATTGTAGATCCAGTACACATAAAGTTAAATACTTCAAGCCTTTTTTAAATTTAATATTGATGATTACATGCAAGTCCGAAAAAAAAAAAAAAATCCTGTATCTCTCACTCTCTGGTTCTGTACGTGCAACAGCTTGTCCTTATCCCCTTCGCTCACAGAGAGCACAGACACAGCAGCAGGATAATGGACAGCAGACAGTTGAGCTGCCGCTATGTTATATTGAGGTTACATAACCATGTCGTGTTGATCTTACGTAACGATTTTAACATAACCCAGCGCATAAAGCCATAAAAGTAGCTATAAAAGTTTCACACCATGTCTCTAGGCAACACTAGACTGTTCTGCTGTGTAGCTAGCCAACAATTTCTCCAACTTCCACAAATGGATCATCACTCCTATGTGTGCACACACGTCCCAGTTAACACTTCAAAATGGTATCCTGAGAGGATAGGAGTAAGAAAAAAAACTTCTGTGTTCATCCATACATCCAGCGCTGTTCGCTGCTTCAACCCTTTTTTGGCATTTGCAGAGCGAAACCGCTATAGTGAGAAGAAACAATGGCAGACACATGCTTTTTGATAAAGGTTGTGATGGCCAGAGCCAGAGGAGGGACTATGACACTATAATAAACATAGGCAAGGGGGGAAATCCAGACTTAGATTAATAAAACATGGATTTTGCATAATATTACCGCTTTAATACTGTGTCTGATTGGTTTATGTGTTCAACTAAAGTTAGTATAGTAAATTAATGCAGGCAAATGTTTAAGAAAACAAGAAATTGAATCTGAAAGTGTTTTCAGGGCTGTTATTGGGCTGTTTGCCAAAAATTAGCCATTTATTTTGTCTTGTGACTCTGTCTTTGTCATAGTTTGCTGAACAGAGATTTTGTCATTATTTTTAAATTTTTTAAATTGTCCTTATCACTGAATAATACCTGACAATGACAACATTAACACAATGTAAACACAATACATTTTTACCTTTGTTTTCTCAGTGTTTAAAAATGTGTTTTATTTCCTCTTTGAATGTATTGTGCTCTCCCGTATTAGGTAACACACTTCACTCAGCACTAAATGTTCTGATTTTCAGATTAAGAGAGCAACTGGAGCTGGCTGAAAAATCAAATGTGTCCAATTCAGTGTGAATTTACAGTCTTTTAAGTATTTAAGCATTGTGGTAATTTCTTGACATCGTTGTGGGCTCACCTGCCAAAACAAGTTCGGGAACCCCTAAAGAGACCCATGCAGAAGTCTACACAGAGGCAGACTTGGCCCTGCGGCTTAAAACGACTGCCAAGGCGCACACACACACACACACACACACACAC
Source organism: Helostoma temminkii (assembly GCA_900302695.1). Taxonomy (NCBI): domain Eukaryota; kingdom Metazoa; phylum Chordata; class Actinopteri; order Anabantiformes; family Helostomatidae; genus Helostoma; species Helostoma temminkii. The sequence continues at coordinate 25,970 of OMLM01012829.1, forward strand.
ACACACACACACACACACACACACACACACAAAAGCTGGCACTTAACAAGGTCCTGGCACCAAGTGAGCCATGCTGTCTGTCTGTGAGTTCAGATCAGCCTCCTCCCTTTTCTGCCTTGCTCTTGTCATCCTTGCCAGCTACGCCACCTTGAGAAAAAGGACATAGAGGCAAAGACAAAAAATTAGCCATGAAAGGAAAAGTGAAAGATCAGAGAATCTGTCAGAAACAAAGAGATAACAAGTAAAAAAAGGAGAGTAAAAGATAGCGAGAGATAAACTGACAGAAAGCGGGAAAACTGTCAGTTTTTGGCTGATTGAGGGATGAAGGGATGAAGGATTTTAGGTTTTTGGGGAAGTGCAGAGGATTTAGACCCAGACCGTGAATGGTCCCTCGCAGACCTTTCAGTCACACTGTGGTTGACATATTTATTGACAAAAATAAATAAATCCAGAAAATGTGCTCATATTTGATTTTTGCAAGCTTGTGAGCCACACTTAAAATGCATGGAGGATGTAGCGCTGTGCCTTGTGTGCCTCAAGAGACCTGTAAGTTCGCATTGGTATCTAAATTTATACAGCGAAATGTTATGTGTTATAGCAGTATGCCAATTAGGGTTGAGCTTGTGAGGATGCCAGAGATAACAATAAGGATGACAGCTCCTTTAAACCTTCAATGTGTACATTGTTACTTTATGTATTGCGACTAAAATAAAACATTATTTGCCCTTTTCAAGAAATCACTCATTAACTATTGTTAGCACTTCCACAGTTCACCTGTAATAGTTATTGTTGTAGACAGACTCTCAGCTATTAGCAGCTTTTGTGTGAGCTCTTTAAGAGGATGTAAATGTAAGTTCACCTTTGAATGTTTCAGCTGTCTCATTACATATGAAGTGAAAGTCTATATATGCAGCTTGAGTGCATAACACATTGACGACATGAGTGTTGTGGATGTGTTACGTGTTCGTGTTGGTGTTAGATACAACCACAACTTCTTTGAGGTGACAAGAGGCAGGGTCAGGAGTACAGTGTCTTGCCAAAGGACATGGAATTCAGGTATACCAGGAATCAACCCACAACCTTGGGGGTTGTAAATGACTGCTGATGGTTTAAAACAGAATATGATTCATCAGACTTCTTCCACTGCTCCGTGGTCGTGGTTTTAATTACTTAACCCATCAGAGGTTTTTGTATTGTACGTGATCTGTGCATTTATATCTTTCCTATATCTGTGTAGAATGTGTCACACAGCACTATTCACAGGTAAATGACCATTAAATGGTTTTCAAGTACAGACTCTAGGCCTCTAGATAAAGAGCTTCTTTGATTTAAAAATCCGACATCTCCCTCTTTAGCAGGAACACAGTTTTGCCACTTTTTAGTAAATGATATCCAACAAAAATCTGTGCTTGTGAAGATAATACATACTTGCACTGACACAGTGAAATTCATCTTTGTCTCTGTTGTTGTGTTCTATAACATTTACAGCTTCATCTCTGACATGCAGTGGATTGTTTGTTTCCCATCGTCTTTGCCTTTTGATAACTAAATTGTTTTCTCCGCATTCCGGCAACGTTGGCGTGTCTTGACAACACTCTGAGCAGCGGCGGGATTGTTGTGACACAGTCGTGACATACATCATTCAGTAAAACCTGTTAAAGGCCCAGAGAAGCCGTCAGAAGGGGGAAATCAGATAACAGAGAACTCAATTCATCATTCGCCCCAGGACAAAGGAAAATGACACCTGTATTTATTATTGTTTGCTATGAGAAGGTTTTTCCCAGTTATGGAATGACTTTCTAGCCATATAGGTTTAAACATGTAACATCACGTTACGTTAAAATGATACAGTATTTGGTAAAGCTAAATTCTGTAGCTCCACTGATGCAAGAACACATATTTTTGGAAATACTCCCACACACACCATCCTGCTGCCCTACTGTTACACTGTTACAATACATGTGTAATAATTATGGCTGACAAACTACAGTATTTGCTCTATTAAAGTAATGTTTGCTAAAAAGCTGTTTTAAAAATGAGCTAGAACTGAGGCAGCTCTTCATACACGATAGTTTCATTTTTCTCACAGGCAGGATATAAGTTGCTTTCCCAGGGCACAATAAAGTATCCCCCTTTTTTGTTAAATGTTGCAGTAAATGAAGATTATTTACAAATGTTGCTGAATGAAATATAAAATTGACTCACTTTGTTGCATTAGATACATTTTCCCCCTTCAACTTGATGCCATTATACTGCCTGTGTACTGTGTAGAGTGAATGTGCAGCCACATACTGCTTTACTGCATAATGGAGCATAGTGTAGCTCACTCTATTAAAACTCAAAATTTCACATCCATCCAGAGATAACTTGGCAACTGCTCTTGTTTTCTCCTTGCTTGTATGGCAGCGTGATAATTCATAGCTGTTTACAGTGTAACAACAAAGCCATATAGCTCAGATTTTATTTTACTGTCATCCTTCAAGGCGACGTGTAGGTGTTGAAAAAATGTGTAATATTGCCAGAAAATGCAGGATTAAATGGAGATGTAATAGCAACCCCACCAGGAGTTTTACTTGCCTTTAAGATGTGCACTTGTAAGGTAAAAAGTTAGAGTTAAATGAGCAATGTTTTTGTCTTTTGTTACTGCACTGGGTGATTATCACCTTATTTGTGGCATTCTTCTGCAGCAACTGTTTTGAGTTTCACCTAGAATTAATACATTCAGTGTTTAATTATGTTGCCTACACTGTGAGATGAACATCTTGGATGCTTAATGGAAGGAATGTTTTTGCACATTTTAATTTAACAGATAATTCTTTGAATTGTTTTTCATAAATTTGTCATAAATCTGGAAAATAATTTGCCTTTTTTTAGATTAAGTTTTTTACAGTCTGGATGCTAATTGCACTTAACATTGGTTTCCTCTGAAGTCTGTAATTTAGGTTCAGAGCTGATTCTGCCGCTGATCTCCATGTGAATGGTTGGGTAAAAGGTCAACTAATATTCTACTCAGTTAAATGTGCATTTTAATTAATTAATTATTATGTCCAGTCACATGAATTACAGTGAACACTCTGAAGAGCCTAATGGTGAACCCTTCATCAGAGTGTCAATAGGCCAATCAATGAAAGAAATGTGTTAACTAGTGTGCAGCACCGACAAGTGGTGACTGGGAAACATTGATTAAGTTTCAAACAGTAAGATAAGATTCACTTGTTACAGCAACATGAAAAACAACAAAAAACAAAAAGCAATAATGTGAATGATTATGCTATTACACACATCTTGTTGTGCAGTCTTATGGCACAAAAGACAAAAGTGTTGCTCTTTGGTGGAATCAGTCTGTGGCTGAATGAGCTTCCCATCTGCCACAGTTCATCATAAAGAGGGTGATCGTGTTGTGCTTTATACCTTCCTTAATATTTGACTCATGACTATTTATTTATGATTGTGTAAAAACACAAAAAATACCTTCACAATTCTGAGAGCAGGTAACATTTACTTTTATAACCTGGTGGGTTTTGCTTCTTTAAAATTCGATTTCTTACTGTTGTCGCCACCATAACAGAAGCTTTCACCCATATCAGGGCCTGAAGTGCAGGGATCTGTGAGTGTGTTCTCCACTGGTCATGTTTGAAAGGATCATCTACCAAGACAGCTCAGAGGGCTGAGTGTGTCCCCGGCTGGTTGTTCTGTTGTCAGACGGGATAAAGAGACTTACTTAAGGAAGGGTTAGCTTTTTCTGGAAAAGGAAGAGGTTAGTCGGCAGAACCCTCAGCTCTGTGTGCATCCCAGATATGCGTCACTTAGGATCAAGTCTGGCTAGCATGTACATGTTTGTTCCTATGTCATTAAGTGATTTTCCCCTGACAACCACTGGAGTGCTAATTGTGAATCAGGCTGCTACTAAAAATAGTTTTTTATTAACAGACAGCAAAAAATGTCCAACACAGTATTCTGCAAGCACAGTATTCCCCAGTTTGCTGCATGCAGTAAAATAACAACAGAAATCAGCAAATGCTCACATTGTGAGAACCTAAAAATGTTATGAGTGTAGTGAAAGTAATTAAAATGTTTATTTTATTTCTTTTAATACTTTAAGCCGTTGTGTACGTTTTATCGGTTCTACCGCATCTTGCTTTTCTTTAAAACAAACACAAATAGAGAGACACTGTGTAAAGAGTTATCTTTAAAACGGGAAACAACAGCATTTGTGGAAATCGTGATCTTGATAAAAACAACCTTAAAGGGCATATTGAAAAAGTGATAAAGGAGGTGTGACTGTGTGAGAAAAGAGCATAGAAGGTGACAAAATGTCACAGCTTTTCTTCTAAAAAAGCTGAAAAAAAATCTTAACACATATAACCTGTAATCCAACAATGAAGTGACTCCATGTTTCACATTTTAATCCCCTAGAAAAGTGTTAATAACAACCTTTCCTTTGCTTCCAGCTTTTCAGTTAGCAAACTCTACCATTTATGTACAATTTGGGCATGTATTTACCAAATTAATGTAGAGGGCAAATATTGAGACGTTTTGACTGCATTATGTTGACATTCTACCTAAAAGGGTTGTGAAATCCAGCTAAACTTTGCAGACACATTTGGCAGTGTTTGAATTTTCTTGGTAAACTCCTTTGAGGATCTGCTGGTTTTCTCTGCTCATGTGGCCGTTGGTTATTTTGGCTCCTGTGTTATGTGCTGTCAAACATTTGCTGAATTTCGACTTTTCACATCTCACTCCCGGCTGTACATTTGTGTATTTCTTCCGTACATGCTGTAGCTTGAAGGATGTGTGTGGTTGCATACGAGCGGCCATGTGTGTCTAGTTCGTGTGTAATTGTGTTGGAGGTGAAGAGTGTGTCACTGTGAAAGGATGTGCATTTGTGTTCTTGGTCACAGATGACTGCTTGTTTGTATTTGTGCTCCATCATTGCTGATGAGTTATTGACCGCTGTATTCAAACCCATATAAGCTGACACATCCTTTCTCTGGAAAGCTGCCAGCTTCATGAGCTCTTGTGATTGCATGGCAGGCTGGACAACATGGATTGTCTTTGCTTTAATTAAATGACACAGGTCAAATCTGAAGAAAAGCAGAGGTAAACATGCCCACCACTCCTTTGTAGTCGACTCGATGCGTTTTGATCCGAGTGCTCCCGTGCTGTCGGTATACATTGTCTTTTACTTTATCTTATCAGGCATTTTGATGTTCTCCAGTCAGCATGGATGTAATTATTAGATGGTACCAGACCGTAATTAATTTTGCAATAAGGTCTAATTACATTAGTTATGTTGTTCAGAATGTGTTCTCCCAGTTTCCTCAAACCTGGCGTACAAAACATTTGAGCTATAGATTAAATGATTAGAAATAAAATATAATGGGCTCTGAGCGCTTTGATGACCTGCACTCTCCCTTTCCCAACTGTCCTTGAACACCTCACGCACAGCAGATGTGCTGCTATGCCTTAAGTAGACATTTTGTAATTTTGTTAAAGGTTAAATGTCCAATAAAAATAAAGAAATCAAGCAAATAGATGATTTCTGAGACACTGTGTATAATTCGTGTGCATCAGGGTTGCGGTTAATCTCAATGCGTTTACAGGCACTTAAGTAACCTTTTTACAGTCGGCTTTCTAGAATAAGATGATTTCTTAACTGTCATGTAAATGGGAAGCGTTTCCCAAGGTAGATTTCTCCCAGAACCCTGATTACTTTGCCATGCATATGTGTAACCGGATTTCTAATCATTTTTTATGAGTGTGCAGGACAAAAGCTGCAGACACTCACCACTGCTATTTTTGGCAGAAATAGCAGCTGGATGAACGTGATGAGCATTCTATATAGTGATTGTGCCTCATTTTTAAATTCACATCCAACTTAAACTGATACCAACACAAAGTGCCATAGGTCACTTTTCACTGTGTATTTCTTTAATTCAGAAAGTTTGCACTGTGAAAATGAGACCTGCACTGTGTCTGACTGCTCCCCCAGCACAAAAAATACAGTTGTAATTTGTGAACCATGCTTCCAAAATAAGCCCAAGACAGATAAACAGATTTCCAGTAACCAGCTTTCTTAAGAGTGTAAACTCCCTGATTGTTTGAGAAACCATTTTTTTCTCAGAATAACCTGGTTACTTAGGTGCATGTAAACACAGTCTATGTGGGAGATTCCCAGAGCTTCCAGGTACAGTAAGATGCGCTGTCTGCATTTGCTTATTAGCACTTATCACTAAGTGCAGCTGAACCTGAGGAGAATGTCACTCATTCTGCACAGTTTCAACCACAAAATAAAAAAAGGATCTGATGATCGAAAAGGTTGTTACAGGTCATCTTGACAATGGCAGTTCATCCAGTGTTTAATTGTTTAAGTCAAAACAACAAAATGAAAACAAATGTGAATGTCATGGTGGTGCCTGAAGGAGAAGTCAGGTATGGTCAAAGTGAGTAGTAGAACTGTCTATCTACTTCAGCACGGACAAATGTGATACAGTGACTGACTAAAATGTTTGTAATGTTCAACCAAGTTGACAGGGGGAGCGAATGGCTGGTTTACTTTACAAATCACTGCATGTGAAAGTTAAACTGAAGTGTGACACAAACCAGCTGTCACTGTTCAGTGCGATTTCTTGATTTAGCTCTTAGCTGCCGTGTCAGACCATTCCCTGCCTGGTCGCTTCAGCTAGCGACAGATTCAATCTGTCCTCAACACAGCTCTGTCCTGGCACACCAGCACTTCTGGCTGGATATCTGTCTAGTCACTGCAAATTCTTCACCTTCCCCCATCTTACTCCGTACGTGTCTTCTCCATTCTCTTCTTAAACCTCTGGCTTCTGTCCTGCGTTTGTGGTGCCATCCCACTGTCCCAGCTCCCTTTCTGCTCAACACACAGGCATTTATAGAAGCGCACTGACCAAACAATGCTGAAGACAAGTGAATATAAGAAGCTAATAAGTGCTAGAAAAAAAGCCATAACTCCAGAAAACTCTACATGAACATAGAGTCAGGTCTTCATATTGTTGCAACATGGACGACCTAAACTCTGGACTATGACTTAATTCAGTGTCCTGGACCTGCTGCTATCAATCGTCTCCCATTACAGCAACATTTCGCAGATTTTGCATCAATTTCTTCGTGCTTCTGGGTGTTTACTGGTGTGTTATACTTAATATGCAGGAGACTCCACAGCAAGTGATGTCTAATGTCTGCAACAGGGTCACAGAGGGTAGGAGGTGGAGGTTCTGTCTTCTTGAAACTGAGACCAAAACTGCAACACAAATGGTCTTATGTCACTGGTTTGGTGTTGGTTTCAGATCAGTTACACCCCTAATGCCAAACATGAAATAAAACCATTTTAGGTGGAAATGAGATACAACTGTTCTTTAGTATCACCACCACCTGTGCAGAGCTTCTGTAACTGTTGAGGGAGTGTTGGTACCGACATGCAACACATCTGTCCAGTAAATAAACACAAGACTAATTAATTGTCAGTGGCACTGAGTGGAGAAGAGAACCGTTTAATGAATTAACATCAGCTGGCAGTGATGGCTCATCTATGCTGGACAAACCTGACCCTGTGTGAAGAGAAAATTAGACAGTCAGTTTTATAGTATAGCTGTTGTATATCCAATTTGGATCACTGATCACTGAACAAACAGATTATTTTAATTAT
>OMLM01012830.1:0-16479 GCA_900302695.1 Helostoma temminkii
ACATAACACAGTTAAACTTCAGGTCTAAGGGTCAAACATCGTCTTGTGAGGTGGCAAAGACTGTTCTGTGCTACTGCAGATCTTTGACCCAAAAATCAACCAGTCTGATAACACAATCAAAGCTTCGAACCAAGGAGGGAGGATTCACCACAAACATAAAATGAGAATCATTTGTGTGAAACTCCCTGGTCCTGTTTGACATGAGTTGAAACTGCATTTTCACTGCGCTCAGTGAAAGTGTTACAGTCTCACTGTCTGTGTGTGATGACCAGGTGGATTAACTACGACTTTTCCTGCTCATAATCTTGGCTGACAAACATATTTACTACTGTGAATTGAATTCCAGATATGTTTCGACTTTGCCTGCCCGAGACAGATGAATAATTAGCTGGATGCTAAGGATTGTGCGGTAGCTAACCTTTAGCTGACAGTTGCATTAAATCGGGTCAACAACACACTCATTTCTATCGTGATCGCTACCACAGTAAATACTGCTGAACTGGAATCAAATATCTGAATTGTCACCGAAGTGTAACTTGGCTAGGTTGTCACAATAACGACGCTCAATCGCAAAGTCATCTGTCAGTGGCCCATAAACAGCAGATCACCAGTGACGACTAATGTTTGCTGTTTCATCCCTGCTGTGTATAAGTGCAGATTCCAGGTTAAAATAAACACTTTAGATGATCTCCTTTTGTAATTTATAGCTGCATGAGTTGCTGTTAAATAGTGTTTGTAAATTTTACTTTTTAACAATCACTCAGCAAAAGCGGCTGTCTGTGTATAGCAGAATTAGCTGCATTTAACGGACTTTCACGGCAATGTAGGTCAACATATTCTTAACTTAATGATGTTTGAACGTCACACTTGTTTAAATAAGAATACATTTGTTGGTCTGTTTGTAAATAACTTCCTACGAATCATTATCGACACCTGTTTGGGCGAGCTAGCGCTAGCTCATTATATTAGCATGCTAACTGTAGCTTAGCGTTAGCTTGCTAGCTACAAGCATAGCAGTCAAACAGTGACAACACAGAAAAGGAAGTGTGCTGAAAACAAAACTTTAGAGCAAGCAGTTCCCAAACCTATAACTTAGTTCACCTGAATCAGACGACTTGACCACGCAGTATTTCACAGGTTGTCCCAAACCGTGAAAATGAAAGGTGTTAGCTAACCTAGCTAGATCCGGGCCAGCATCAGGAAGCTTCCTCCAGACTGTAAACGTCAACCAGTACGTGGCACTCACTACGCGCATGCGCAGAACATCTGACCAAAGTGTGTTGTGGTTGACACACCTGATTGTAAAGACGAGCAAACACCACATATAAAGCTGAAGATCATAGTTTTATTTAAATTGGTTTATGATACATATTTAAGTCACAGACACATTCACAGACAGGCTTTAATGAAAAGCCAGTCTTAAATGCCTGTTTAATGAAAATAACTTTTTTATTGTCATGCTGAGGAAAACAACATAATGTGAGAGGTAGACTTAATAACGTCTGGATATCAGCAAATGAATTCATTGAGGAAATACAGTGTTGATGTCTAAGCAAAATACACAAAACTGTGCCTAAGAGTTATGTACTAGAATCCAATTAATAATTCTTTCAGTGCAAACAGAATAAATCGACTCATTATTTTGTGTGTCCCAGTATTGAATCTAAAACAATTGCTCACAGTTTTTCATGGTATTCAGCAGGTGGGCCACTGGGGGATCATGAATATGTGATCTCAGACTGATCATATCATCTATTACAGAAGGATGGTATCATTGTTGTCCTGGTCATGTTACAGATTGAATCTGGGACTGATTAGTTGCACAGGAATGTGTGACGGATAAGATAATTCACCTAACTGCCTAAAACCTTTCACACTACTGTATCGTACATTGAAACACTTGGCGCCTTCACTGTTGTATAAGCATGAACACCTCTGCACGTTTTCTGTTCAAACCATGGCCACACGTTCATAAGGATAACAACAATGTCCTGGTTATATATGACATATATGACACAGTAATAGTTCAGACTCAGTGATGAATTGCAATGTTTATGGACGTTGCATTGATATCGTTCCTGATTGTGTTTACAGAGGTGACAGCACAAACAAATAGAAAAACAACAAGGATGCTGCAGCACTAGTGCGAGCACTAGTTTCTGAGGAATAATGGTACATGATAATACCTGAATAAGAATAAATTAGACTCACATGTCATGTATAAACTGAGATAAAACATGATTTTGCACAGCTTTCTTCACTCTATTATTTCTTCTTCTTTTCCTGAGTAGCGTTGAACCATGAGTCTAACAGCTTTTTCATGTAATATAACTGCCAGGCGTGCACTTGAACGGCAACCACCATAACAAGGTACATAACGGTCACCGCAGAGAAACCAAATATGAAGCGATAGGCCTTTCCGTGGCGGTAGAGCTGCTGCGCCACAGGAAACATCTCCATTCCACCATAAATGAGAGGAGCAACACAGAACAGCCCCGAGCTGATCATGGATATAACCAGGTAGCTGATATTGTTCTTTGGTAGCGACAAGCCGCTGCAGAGCAGAGGGACCAGGCTGAGCAGGTAGGGGTACTCCCACTGGTACGGCATGCACACCGTGTCATGTGACACCAGGTTGAAGTGGCTCACCGTCACCTGTGCCGCCACCAGTAGCCAGATGAGAAGGTGGACCAAGTTTAGCTTTCGCACCTCCGCCTTCAGAGAAGCACTGCAAAAAAAATATACATTCAGAGTGTGTTAGTAAATGCAGATACTGCTGTTTGGAGCATTTACATTTAATGAGCCACATCAGAAACAGATGCAATTAACTCGCCTCATCTGGTATTGTGGAGTCACCCTCTCTCTGTGTTTGAAGTCACTTCCATTGAGTCCAGCGGCTCTGGGACCTGCGCGGGATGTCATGTCGAGAGAAACCTGCCACAAAACAGATCATCAAAAAAACATCACATCTCACACTTCCGACAGAATTTGGGAAAAAAAACACTGCAAGTTATATATGATTCATTTAATCGAAAGGTAACTATATGTCAGGAAATAGTGATGTCCTCAGAGCGCTTGTTCAGTCAGCAGTTCAAAACCAAAACACACTGAAAATATTTAAAGATGTTTAACGTATTATCACATAAAACACAGTGTGCTTGTTGATTATTATTTTGTCAATCATCTTATCTTATCTAAAAGCTACAGGCACACTTTTATCTGATACTTTTTAGCTTAGCTAATATGAGAACAGGAAAACAAAAGGATGCTATCAGAGGTCAAGTAGCTAGTAAACGCTAAATGACATGAAATCAGCCACAGTGAATCCGGCATTTGCCTCATTATTACGCCAACGTGCTAACATCTAGTCACAATCAAAACGACTAATTTCAGGCTAATTAAATAGGATATTGTGCTGTTTTGAAGCAGGTTAGCGCGTTAGCTGCGGCTGCTAACTGAAGCTAATCTAACATACAGCATTACCTTTGCATCAATACGCGCTGTACGTTAGAGTTAGCGTCGCTTTATCATCAACAATGACATCGAAGCGTAACATCGTGTTAAATCAGTCTGATTAACACTGCTTACCGATAAGTATTTCCTTACGTCCGCTCAGGATGGTTGTTTAAATGGTTACAAAAAAAAAAGAAAAAGAAAATCAATAGATGTTGCCAACAGCTGCACGCATGCGCACATCTTGCTCCAGAAAGCCCTCCCACCTCAGCATCAGCATCTTCTCGCTGCACCCAGCAGGAGCCATGACTGAGGACTGATGTGTTAGTAGGACAAAGGCAAAAGGTGGTAACTTCTAATAGTGATTTGATTTTGTTTATTGTGAGTTATGTGCTATAATATTATAATTTGCTTTGGGTTGAACACATTTGGGAATATGTTTCACCAAAATAAGTGCAATGGCTTAAAATTAGATTCTGATAAAGAGTCTAGTTTGCACACAACCAGGCATTTGAAGTGTTAGAGAAAGGGATAATTATGTGGATTTGACTTATTATAAGGCCAGTCTGTCTGTCTACACTGTTTTTTTTTCTTTAGTCCTACACTTTATTTGCAAAACAACAGCCCTTTGACTGCTAACATGGATCAGACACCAGCCATAAAGACATATTTCCAGTACATGTATGTTGTTTTGTTATAGATGTGGGCAAACCAAATCAACCCAATCATCACGAAGCTGTAATTTTAAACATAACATAACTTTACATAAGTTTTTCCAAGGACGAGAAAAGTAGCTTTCATTTTGTCTGTGTTACTGACACACATTAGGAAACTGAGATGATACATGTTACCTGACACATGTTGCAGTAATCAACTGTACATTTTTGCACAGATGATATTAACCATATGGTTTTCAGTTAATAGACAGTATGGATTGAATATAGATATGAATATAGATTCTGTGTGTTGTTTTCTGTCAGCTTAGAAAAATACAGGTAACAAAAGTCTTTTTATTAAACAACATTTATTTAGAAAAAACAACACAGACAGTGACAACAAACATAAAGACACAAAATATTTGATTACAGTGACAATATTATTTAGCACCGTGGTTAAAAAGAGAAATATACATTTATTTTTCCTTAAAAAGTTTTCATATTTGATGCCCTCTTTAGGTATGTAGGTGACTGGCAGTTAAGATAAATGACATAATTCCTATGTATTTCTGCAACACTGATCAGCTGTTTGCCTAATTGTAAAACTTAATGAAAACTAAACTATGAAATAAAGCTCACCAAGCCACACTCACCAAGTGTTTCATTTCAAAAGTATATGACACTCGTTTACATGTAGTTGTAATTGCCATTACAGCTAAAATTCATTATGTATGATGCTATAATTTGAAATCATAACTTACGAAAGAGTTGCACAATATAATCAACTGATTTTTAAATAACTTAGGTGACAACCTATTTAGAATTTTTTTTAAATTTTGCAATGAAATGAGTCCATTGTAGAGTCATTAAATCTTCAGAGAGCTTTATCTGACTATTCATCTGGATTGACTTGAACACTGGTTAATCCATACCAAATGTGGATCTGTGCTTTCTGACATTTACCATGTGAGATATATATCTATATCGATAACATATCTACATGTTACATTTTAGTTAACCACATAAAAATGCCATATAGTCTGGAAGTTTCTACTGTGGTCTTAAACATAGTGTAGAGTGGCTTTCATAGTTCCAGGCATAATGATGTGAATGTTTGATCCTTATGTTTTGCAAAGAAAAAAAAATCTTGACAGCACTATATCCATAAATCTATATGTAAACAATAAAAAATAAAATTAATATTACATTCTTTGATTCTCGCTCATGGGAGCTATTGTCAGTCACTGACACACTTGCTCAGGGAACATTTAACGTGTGATTATTTAATTTTAAACATGTCATTTTACCATGGTCCTACACCAGTTACAGCTTCCTTTTTGGCAATACAGCAAGGAGCTTGATAGATTAATCTACGGTAATTAGAGTGTACACAATTAACTGTACTTTTTTAACCATAAACTGCTCTAATGCAAACCTTTCAATAATTCTCATTAAGTCGTTTTACATGCTTGTCTTTATCAATTAAGAGACAAATACTATATTTATACAAAGCATGCAAAAATATAAATTTCCTCCCAAACTGTCTTCATGTTTTCTGTATTTCACATTCTTCGCCACATGAGGTAGCTGCCAGTTTTGAGGATGTGCATTTGTTTGATGTTTGCAGACATTTAAAAAACGTATTCACCTAATAACAAATTGCACTATTATGGGTTTTTGACAATTTTACTTTCTGTATGAAAACGTGTTTTTGAATGCCTTTTCTACATTCCTCCTTTATCAAAGCTCTTTATCAAAGGTAAGTCTTTGCTCTCCTAATTAGACACGTAAAGGTTTACAGTATAAAACTGGCTGTACAGACTGTCATCCTACATCATACTTCCTTTGTTACCCCAATTTGTCGACTTTACATCGAAAACGCTTCTCAGTCTATGGTATTGTGTTTTATATTGTACAAAAATATCTCTCACCTTGCATTTTGTGGATTTACATTGGATATAACAAGAACCCAGAAAAGGAGGAGTGCACATACTGCCCAGCATAAAGTCCTGAGGCCTGATCTGAGGGTAGCTGAATATACACAGTGTCCCCTGGTTGGAGGGGTAAAACTGCGCTTCCCGATGCTTGGTCTAGGAAACCCTTTTTGTATTCATCATACGTATACATCACTGGCTCATTGTTCCTCATCAAAGACACCCATACATTAGCTCCTTTGCAGTGGATGTGGTAAGAAAAGTAATAAATGCCAGGCATGTCACAGGTGAAGAGTCCTGTCTGGGGGTTGTAGTTTTGGTGACCATTGTACAACAGCTTGTCAAAGATGACTGGCGTGCCCACAGGTGGAAAGGGAGTTGTTGCTACGGCTGTAAATGCTGGCATTTCCAGACCACTGACACCCATCACTTCTGCCCCATTGCCTCCATACTTGCCCTTCTTTCCATAACTTCCAGCCTTCACACCATCTAGTCCAGGACCCATCTCAGAGAGTACCCCTGACATTTCAGGAGAAAGCCCAGGTACTCCAGGTGGGCCTGGTGGTCCAGGAGGGCCAGGCTGACCTGGTTGTCCAGGAGGTCCCGATTGACCCTCTTTCCCTTGGGGTCCTATGGGACCGGGAAGACCTGGGCTCCCCTCACCTGCAATGCCTGGCAAACCAGGTGAACCAGTATCTCCTTTATGGCCAGGAACCCCAGGAGGCCCAATTGGTCCTACTGCACCATCCATTCCTGGGATTCCTTTAGGACCTTGAGGTCCCACTTCACCAGGTAATCCACTTTCTCCTTTTAGCCCAGGAAGCCCTGCAGGACCAGGGTTACCAGGTAGACCTTTATGTCCACCTTCTCCTTTGGCACCAATTGGCCCAGGTGGACCTCTTGGCCCTGGCTCTCCAGAGTTTCCAGGCAGGCCATCCTTTCCAGGCATCCCAGGAGGACCAGGGTCACCCTTTGCTCCATCAAGCCCTTTTGGTCCCCCTTCTCCACAGTCTCCCTTAGGACCAGGTGCACCTAAACCTCCTGGGGGTCCCATAGCACCTGGAGGACCTGGTGGGCCATTTGGTCCAGGAGGTCCAAGCATACCAGGTAGTCCCCCATGCCCCTTTTCTCCTTTTTGTCCTGGAGATCCAGATGGGCCACTCATACCTTTATCACCCTTTGGTCCTGGGAGTCCTGGTTTACCAAATCCAGGCAGTCCTGGTTTCCCTGGCAAACCTGGCGGCCCTGGATGACCTTTTGCACCTGGCATGCCTGGTTGCCCTGGTAGGCCACTTTGACCTGGCTTTCCTTGACCTGGTAGTCCTGGTGGGCCAGGTGGTCCTCCTTCTCCAGGTGACCCAGCTGATCCTCGCTCTCCAGGGTGTCCTTTCTCTCCTGGTGGTCCCTGGGGGCCTGGTGCTCCATTTAACCCAGGTTTTCCAAAACCAGGGAGCCCTCTTGGTCCAGCTGGTCCTGGAAGCCCTGGGAGTCCTTTGTGACCCGGTTGTCCTGGCTGGCCCATACCTTTGTCTCCTTTGGGTCCTGGTAATCCTGGTAATCCTGGTAGACCTTTATGACCTGGTTCTCCTTTTGGTCCTGGATGGCCTGGCAATCCATTTACCCCTGGTTTACCTATTCCTGGTAGCCCAGGTGGTCCTGGGGGACCCTGAGGACCTGGCTGTCCAGGTGGCCCTTTTTCACCTCTAGGTCCCATTTCTCCTTGTGGCCCAGCTTCGCCATTTCCCCCTGGTTTTCCCTGAAGTCCAGGCAAACCTGGTTTTCCCACTCCAGGCACTCCTTGTGGACCAGGAGCTCCAGGAGGTCCCACAGGTCCTGGCTGTCCATTCCCTGGAGGGCCCGGTGGTCCTGGAGGTCCCTGTGGTCCAGGTGGGCCAGTTGGCCCTGGCTCTCCTTGAGGAATTCCTTCAGCACCACTAGGGACAGTTTGACCTGTGGTGGGATGGTAAAATATATATAAAACAAAATTTTGCAGTGGCATCTTTGTACAGCACCATTGCAGCAACAGACATTCTCTGGGTGAGCTGCATGTGAGAACGCAAATGTCCAAGTCAGACTCCCTGGAGGTTACTTGGACTTTAAATTGTGAGCCCTCTAGTACAAAGTCTGGTTTCTCCCCATGTCATAATGTGTCTCACTTAAGCAATATCTGCATGTGTGACAGCACATCTGTGCACGACAAGACCTGATTCTCCCAACACTGTCCAGAGTTTATAGGTTGTTTCAAGGTTTCAAAGAGTTTAGTGACCTACAGTGTGATTCAGAGTTTACACAAATGTCTAATGTTGTTTCTAGTGTGAACGTTTTGTTAGGTGCTGGGATTGCACACTGCAGCAATAACAATGGCAGAGCACAGTTTCACTGGAATAACAACAGAAGAACAGCATGTTACCCAGAAACATCAAATAAACTAGAACAACTGAGAGACGTCTTGTGCCTTTTTCACTTAATTTCTTAGAAGATATGTGAAATATTAGTTATAGGGTCTTTCCTTTACAAACCACATATTATTTATTATATGACATTAAATATAAAGAAGTGTTTCTGCCTTTACCACGTTTACCACATTTAATCACATTAGTTCAAGAATTGAATAAAGGTTGCTGAAAATATCAGACTTTCTCACCTTTGTCTTGACCACCTTTATATATGACTCCTTTGCGAACAGTTTCTTTGCCTTTGAGCATCGGCACCTGGGGTAGCTCCTTCCGGTAGTGGGGATATTGCATATAGGGAACCTCTTTGCCAAGATACTGTTGCTGGGAAAAACCTTCTTTGCCCATGCTCATGTGTTGCAGGTGCTGCATTGGCTGGTATGGCTGAGGATGTTGCTTGTGTCCATAGTATGCGCCACCACTCACATATGTAATTACTACAAGGTGTAGCAGAGTCAGGAAAAGGGGGACAGGGAGAGGAGGCATGGCCAAGGCCTGTATGGGAAGTAGATAAAACAAGACATGAGGACTCTGCATTTGTTTTTAAATTCTCTCTGTTAGTATTGTAAGTAAAGCAAACATGTGATGATGTGAAATATCATGAATACCATCAAGTGAGTCAACTGGCTGGCTGCAGGGTTTAGGACACCACATTGTCTCCATCTGTAGGCTGCACAGTGGAACTGCACAGTGAACTTGTGAACAGTGGTTTTGGTTCAAGAGTGTGTTTCACATAAGAAATACTGTGGCAGGAAGAGTAAAAATACTAATTTTAATACCCCATAAATAGTGCAACCTACAGGAAAATTAAATATTACTATTACTATTATTAAAATATTACTTAAAAACCTGCTGCTGATCTGTTGTAGCGCAAAAAACATTTCAGAATAGTCTGACAGGTGTTAAAGAGGTGTCTAATGGATATCAGCAACAACAAAAGCAGCAATAATGACTAATTATAATGATCATAATTCAGAATTTCTAAATTCAATCTCAAAGTTTACTCTTTGGGAATAACCTCTTCTGTATGTGTCTAATTTATCTTGGTTAAATCTTGCACCCTCTAAATCACATAGTTGTAGAAATGTGCAGTGTAATGAGGCTTTTGCATGCTGTTTTGCAACAACTATAATGTCCAATAGTGCAAATGTTTTCACGTCATATGATTCTTCACAAGATTTTCTGGGGTTAAACTGCAGTTATGACAGTTTTCCACAAGAGGGTGTTGCACAGACGGAAACTTTTCTTCAAAGGTGCAAGTTGAGCAGAGCTGCACCAGCAAGATTCAGCCAGGATTTGTGCAGTACAAGCCATACTGACATGTTGTGGGACAGTTAAGCAATGGACATGATGAAGAGCATTTTCATAATCTGAGTCCTAAATGAACAAGGAGTTGGAGTTTGCTATAAGAACATTTGCACAAACATCCATTTGGTGCCTGACACTCAAGCCTTTTCTTTTTTACCTGCGTGTGAAGTATTTCTGCCACCTCCTAGCCAACTCGCTGGTGTGTGCACCTCTCCTATATTAAGAGGAGCATTCTTGTAATTCCTATATTACTGCAGGGATTTCTGTCAGCCACTGGCACAAAATGGGCAGTTCAGACTGGGAGGTGGCCCATAAATAAAGCACTCATCTGCTCCCCTAATTCTCTACTTTTCATTAAGCCACTCTTTACCTGTATCACTATTTCAGTCTGCTACCAGTGATCTCCTATTCAATTCCCCGTCCAACATCAACCACAGTTCCAGTCCAAATTTTATTACATCACAGTCTGTAATACTGTCCACTCCAGCATCAGCTCTTTGGATCTTTTCTGCCCTTTCACCTTTTCTCAGTCGGCTGGTGATTTTGACATGGCTGTGCCACTGTCTCCCGTGATGAGAGCTATCCTTTGAAGGAAGCCCATCTAGTTTCCACAGCCACAGAGGCCGGACATGCCAAAGAGTCCAGAGGAATATCACTGAGTTTTCCCAACAAACAGTGGAACCTATTTTTACCTACTGGTGGAAGCTATGGTCTGTTCTTAGTATCCTAATTACCTTTATTGATCTGTAAAATCAGTAGAGAAGAAACATAAATGAGTGTATTGTGCGATGTTAGATAATCAGAGCCTTTTCTATCCTGTGTCTGTGGGGCTGCATCAAAACATTAAGTCAACATACACTCTGACAATGACAGAGAAAGACAAAGAGAGAACTGTAATAATAAAAAAATAAAAATACTGTGAAAGCAGTGTAATAATTTGTTGAAAAGATATTTTCTATATGTTTAAGCTCATAACAGTATAACTGTATATTTGGGTACAGAACTGTGACTCTTTAAGATGCTCAGTTTTACAGAGTCAGAGTCTCTCAGAAGTGAAGATAAGCAGAGATTCACCAGTCTGTGAAAAGATGCGCCTACAATTTCAGAATAAAGTTCCTTAATTTTAAAATTAACTTTACATAATATCATCAAAACATTCAGAGAATCTGGATTCTGCGGTAGAATCCACTGCATGGACACAGAAATCCATCCAGAAATCAGTGTCTTTGAACACAGTTCACTGTGTCGTCCAAAAATGCAAGTTAATCATCATGCCATCATGCCATGCCGTCTTCTCTGGGCCAAAGCCCATTTTAAATGGGCGCCATGTCCTCTGGACTAAAGAGGAGAGGGACATTCTGGCTTGAAAACCCTTAATCTCTGATAGTGTGGGGGGTGCGTTAGTGTCTATGGAATGGGCAGCTTGCCAATCTGGATAGGCTTCACCAGTGTAGCAGAGGAGTCTAGGTGCTGAACTGGCCTGCCTACAGTCCAGACCTTTCACCAACTGAAAATACTTTGTGCATCTTGAAACATAAAACGCGACAAAGTGGACTCGAAACCGTTGCAGTTGAGAGGTTAGAATCCAATATCAGGCAAGTATGGGATAACATTCCTATGCAAACACTCAAGCAACTGAAGAAGAGAGGATGTTGCACTGTGTTGACTCCCTGTGATTGTAATACACTATGTGCGATACAATATATAATATTTGTATTTCCACAAACCAGACCATGTATATCTATACATAATGAGGTCTGAGAAAATAAATAAATAAATCAATGTGACTATTTTACTAAATTACCCAGCTCAGTGTTTCTGTGTGCGTGTGTGTGTGTTTTTAAAGAGGTGGAAATATTCAAAAACATGCGACTACAGATCAGAGGGACCGTACAACAAGGGTCTGTTCTGTGTCACATGGCAACACCATTATGTTGTCATGGAGACTGCCAAGTGATGGAAACGCCTTCTGTCTTTACCTGGTGTGCATTTCTCTAGCACATTATTCTACATAAGTGTTACCTCTCAAATGACTGATTCATACAGTAGGGCCACTTACAGACGCTGACATAGACATTAACCAGCAGTTTCCACGTTTTAATTTGTTATTAGAGAAAACAGAAAAAGAGAAGGTGCAGTTACAACAAAGTGACTATAAAGAAGTCTAATATAAACTTAAAAGTTATTAAAGTGCAAACATGGAACCAAAGCTGTATGTGAACTGAAGATTTACAGTTAAATTTTTTAAACACTGGTGTAAAACTACGTGTCTCCCTCCATGATGACTGTCTGACAAGCAGACATTTGTAAAAAAGACTTAACAAGAACATCGACCATGTTCTATATTTTTGTGTGTTCTTTAGTTTCACCTTTCCCACGCTGGTAAGACTCACATATACACATACTGACAAAACTGTGGAAAAATGCATACAAACGTCTAACATAGTGGACACTTTGTTATCGATCACAGCTGTGATAATTATGACCAACCAACTAATTGAAAATGTTACTGAGGAATAACAGAAATGTATTTATCATGTATTTATGTATGAATTAGCGTTCCATAAGTTAATAATAAAGTATTTTTGATAATCAGTTTTCTGTGAGGCTACTCAATAATTGTGAACCAAAAAACCAGACAAATTTTAAAAATGTAAAAACAAGTGTTTGTGGAAACATTAAATAAAAATTCACGAGATCACCAGAGTTGTTAGGATTCATCCTGCAGGGGATGACAATGACACTAAATACATTTGCACATGTATAGTGAATTGGTATAAAAATAAAAAAGCTAAATCAGTTAGTCAACAGGGATATTTAGGTATATTTGTGGTTTGGACCCAAATTTTTAAACATCTGCTCAAGCATGGTCAAGCTGGTCACAAACCACTGAGCTGTCAGGCCCAGACGGTTTAAAAAACAAGCAAACCTCCAAACCATTTACACTGTATGACTATGTGTCGTGTATGAATGTGCGTGTGTCTGTTTCCTCTGACTACTTCCAGATGTCCATCTTTTTGGCATTTTGCATAAACGAAAAACTAAATTGTCCATCAGGTGTGCAACATTAGAGGACTCATGGGCCTCATACATATGTAAGCTGTTGTTTTTGCTGAGTCAACCTTCACCCAGCAGAGGCTGAGGTGTTGGCTAATGTAGTTCATGCAAGCTGTGATCTCAAGAATTTCATTACAACTGCAGCAGTTGAGCAACTCCCCGAACCAAAGTGAAAAGAAACAAAAAGGTGATCAAAATTACAGCATGTTGAAACCAACACCTGCTTCTTCTGCTCTTGTGAATTCCACTGCACGTTAAGGAGGAAGCTTCAAACTTAATGGAAGAATTATGTTTTAAATGAAACTTATTAGATAGGAAAAGAAAAACCTACTTTGTAACAGTGTTTGGAAGAAAAAAACTTAGATGAAGTATCATTTCAAACTGCGGAACGATGAGCTCTGGATTGTGGCATCATGTTAAGAATTTCATTTTGTAAAAGATTTCGAAGTACTGCTGTTTGGGGAAAAGACAGTGAAACAGGCTGGAATCACGCTACTGCTATGTATTACACAATGAAAATAAATTTACAAATTGATGTCTTTATAACTTTCCATTGTACTGTACATAGCAACATCCAACAGGACAGGAAGAAGAGATGAGAGACACAAAACAAATGACAGTGACTTCTGGCTGATCCCTCAGTCATGGAAACACACCTGTGTCTGGTTTATGATTTATGTTGCGCACAAACGCACACACACACACACACACACACACACAGGACAAGCTTACACAAACTGATGCACAAAAAGTGACAGAGCTCAGCTGTGACTAAGCAGTGTGTCTCATTCTCAAAACCAACTTTTAATCTCTTATCCCAAGACACTAGCTCTGTATCTATTATACTCATGTCTCCAGACACACCTGTCTATTCTCTATCCTCTGTCAGAAACAGACAACTCTCCTCTCACTCCTCTCTGTCTCTCTTTCTTCCTGTGTCTCCGTGTGGACAGAGCCATGTCTGTTCTACGCTGACTTCACCAAAGTTTCTCTCTCTCTCTCTCTCTCTCTCTCTCTCTCTCTCTCTCTATGTCCATTTGCCCTCTCTGGTCCTTGTCTCCCTTCACAAACATCCTGATCCAGTGACCTGAATCCACTCACTGATCTTCCAGACAGTGGATGTCAGAGGGTGAGACACTGTGTCTCTTTGAACCACACTGCCAACGAGGCAACGGAGAGGCTGAAGAAGAAGAAAGTTGAGAAGTGCTGGTTACATTTGATCTAAGAAGATCTAAAGCCGAGCAGCAGATGTGTCAGAGTTTAGACAACTCTAAAATTATTCATTATTAAAGTTTCAAATTGTGCAACTATGAAACAGGCAGCGTGACCAAGAACTAGTGTTCAAATCCAACATACTTGGCAAACTATTCTGCGTTTCTCCCTGCACTGCAAAGCAACGATAAATTCCTACTTGAGCTGACAGCACCATTTCTAAGTGCACTGATGTTGTGGTTTGTCAGTAAAAGGGAAAACATTTGCATTTCCTCTGCTCCCTAAATATAACTTTCATCACAAACCACATCTTGTAAAATTAACAGCTCCTTAAGTCACGCTGCAAATGTCCTTGTTCAAACAAACCCTGTACACAAACCAGAGGTTTACACAGACACACACACACACTGGCACAGCTGTGCAGCTAAATGACCAAAGTGTTTACTTCTTTCCCTCTTTTTTACCTTTCCATTATTGTTGAGTCTTTTTGTTGTGCACATTCCTGAAGTTTGCAGAATAATGCATACAAGGGAACAAGCACATTCACCATTAAGCCTGTGAGTTTACCTCTTGTGCGCAAGACCAGCTGTAGTTAAGAGTTACAATCTGAGGTCAGTGCAGGAAAACTAAAACCCTTTAAAAACGTAGTACGCTTCATTGCACACAGTTTATGTGCATTTACAGCAGGCGCATCAGATCAGAGTAGAGCAAAAATAAATAATCACGTTAAAATAATGAATCTGAGCTTCATCCAGTCGAAGCACTAATAAGAATCATCAGTTAAAATTTAGTTAAGGAAACCAGCAGACACCACGTGTGATGATGCCTCACATTCACAGCCAATTTATTTACAGTGATGAAAACTAACTGAAGGACTGTTGTTTCTGTTAAAGGTATAGATATGGGTTTGTATGAAACTGCATAAAACACTTTTACTAAATGAAACAAATCACGTGTCTATAACTGCTGTAGCCTCAGAACAGAAGTGAAAACATAAATCTATCATTTCTTGGGTTTTTGAACCCTTCGTTTGTAAATTCCTTGCCATCAGGAGGTGTGATCCCAGATATAACCGATGAGAATATCACTTTGGAGCAAGTTGATCATATAAAGCTGCTGTGACTGATCAAGCACCATCCTGAAGATCAATGTCTGAGGCAGAGCTAGTCGAAGATAATGTTTGCTGCAGCTTCTTCTCACCAAACTGCAGCTTTTGTCCCCATCACACACATCTAACAGTTTGGCTTCAGCTTTCTGCACACACGGACACACTCACACACACACACACACAGACACACATCGGCTTTCTGAAACCCTGGAGAAAGCAGCCTAACTAGGGATGCTAAACTGTATGTGCTGCAGCACTGAGAGACGCCACTGTAGCTGTAGAGATGTCGTCTATTTTCCCACAGGTACACTGATGTACAGAACTGATGCAAACTCCAAAGTTAAAGGGCACACTAATACATCCAATCGGATCCCTCAGCAGCCCAAAACAACCATCACTATGCCACACAATGGACACGCAGATGAATTTAGACAAGAAACAGGAATAATAAGCATTAAATATCTGGTTATATTCAAAGGAGAGCGTCATGCTAAAACTTTAGTCCAACCTGAAGCTGAATACGCTGGGATATAATGCATCATTAATTCACAGAGACAAATTTAAAATAATTTCATGATGCATTCCTGCCAAATGAAAATTACAATGGAATCAAACTGTGGAAGACTGAAAACTAAACACACAGAAACAAAACCTTAAAGGCTGCAAAGCAACTCAACCCACAAATAACCTACTAACTGTTATTAACCTGTTACAATCAAATACTGCAATGGATATTGTGAGAATAGGAGAGGGCTTACCTTTGTGGGTGGACTTATTGGAAAATAATCACTGCAGTCAGACTAAGAGGCAGAATATCAGGCAGACTACACAGAGTGAACCCTGGGATATGTGCTCATAACAGACACTCACCTTGTGGATACAGCTTATATCTGCTGGAAGGTGGAGTCACTGGGGTGGGTGGGAGAGAGAGAGAGAGAGAGAGAGAGAGAGAGAGAGAGAAAGGGAGGGATGGGGATGTGACAGAAAATAAATACAACCTCCCAAATGTTATGTTATAATTTATGGTGGCAAAACATGCTCGCACCTTCCTGCTGGGCGTTCACAGTAGAAGATGATGATAAAGAGGAATGTTTCCCTCATTAATGTTGTGATCCACTGGTCACTGATCATATTAAAAAATACCTCTGACCACAGACACACTGGAGCTGAATGTTTAGGATCAACTGTCCAAACCTGGTGAGAAGAACTGGAAAACTATCAAGGATGTAACATGTAACAATATAAAATGTATATTTACTTCATCATTTTATATTTTTGTCAGTTTTACTTTGAATCCA
>OMLM01012830.1:23587-44812 GCA_900302695.1 Helostoma temminkii
CTCACTCACATGATCTTTGGTGTCCCAAAACATGTAAATCCTGATTTCACTGAACTCCACAATAATTCTGCAGACAAATTAAAAAGATAAAGACAATCAGCTACAGTGAAGCACATGCACATGCACATATCACATTCTGCACACAAATGGATTTCACATGTCAGCTTTGTATGTTTGCCTTAATGTGATTAATAGCATTCATAGTTTTGTGCAAACTTTTGCCCACTGGCTGCAGGTGAGTGTTGATTTAGGCTCTTTCACTGTTTGCCTATGCATGCAATTAGATTTTTTGCTCTGCCTAAGGAGAATTTAAGTACATTTAGCAGCTAAGTTAGTTTATGTAGTACCTTTAAAAAGCTATCACAAAGTCCCTTATACCAACAGCAACCAGAAACAAAAAACACAGAGCAGAAAAGACAAGAGGATGCTCCATTTCTGAGGTGAACCTCCCAGGAAACACTTCCTGTCGTCCTCATACAATCCCACCTAATTTGCTAGGATTAAGGGACCCTCCCTAACCCCAACCACACTCCTTTATTCACAAGGCCAGGCGTACAGCCAGAACCACAAGCAAAGCTGCCAACTCCCATTTATTTTCTATGAGAAGTAAAAAAAATCCCTCAGCAAATTAGCGAACAGTGCCCGAGAACGGTTGCAAAGTCACAAAACGGTAACTGATGACAACTGAAATATGCATCTTATTGTAAAAACATGAAAACTGCAGCCTATCATTTTCCCATTAAAATAAATCTCCAGCGACACTCAGCCTGCAGCAACCTCTCTCTGTATGAAGTTAAACTTAAACAGGCATGGAGGCAGCTATAAACTGTTTCTTGGAAGAAAAGATGACGGAACAACAGTAAAGATTCAGTTGTGGGAGCATTTCTGCAACGTTAGACTTGGAAGACTCTCGCTAATGTTTGGATGAGAAAACTGATACCGCTCTCTTGTCTGTCTGTCCAAGATGCTGCTGGAAGAAGGAAACGTATAGTTTATCTTTGGTTAAAGACTCGAGGAAACAGCAAATCTGCACTTCACTATTTATTATGTTAATTAACAGGAGTAATTAGCACATCAGAGTTTCACTGTGTATCTTCACTGGAAGAGTTTGAGAATGAGCATGAACTGAAAAGTCAGAGGTTAAATGATCTTTTTGATTTGCCATCAGATATCAGAGATAGAGCACAGAGCCATGCACAACTTCTACGTTTGGTCCTAACACTCTCCTCACATTGTACAGACTGTTTCTCAGTAGGGGAAAGGGTAACGTACTGGGCCATAAACACAGGTGGTTGCTGAAAGGCATTGTGGGTAGGGTATTCTGCAGTGAGGTGTCAGTATGTGTGGAATGTGCACAGGACTCAGTGTTGACCTGGGACAAACAGATAGCATGCTGGGATACAGCATGTGGGGACAAGACAGCTCTGGCTTCTGTGGGTTCCCAGGCCTCTTGTGTGCTAATT
This sequence comes from Helostoma temminkii, assembly GCA_900302695.1. Classification (NCBI taxonomy): domain Eukaryota; kingdom Metazoa; phylum Chordata; class Actinopteri; order Anabantiformes; family Helostomatidae; genus Helostoma; species Helostoma temminkii. The sequence continues at coordinate 25,051 of OMLM01012830.1, forward strand.
ATTGGCAAAAGCCAAACCAGAAAACGCAGTATTTGTGAGGGTAAACACATTTATGCATTTTGTGTGCCACTCAAAAGAAGACAAACATCACAAAAAAAGACTAAATGTGCTACAATGTGTGCCTGAAGCAATGTCTTACTATTAATGTACAAATTACTTCCTCTTCTTTCATCAGACATGTGCCACATGCTGTCAATACAACCAAACTCAACTTTATTTTATCCATTTAATGCTCAACTAACTATGAAATTCACACTCAAACCAACAGCCCATGATGATTTTTGTCAGCCAGTGCTCACAAAAGCACCATTTAATGTCTAGCAGGTGTTTGAAAACACATTTTAAATAATCTTCATGATGACGGTAAATGTTGGCACTCATGGTAACTGGGGAGAACAGTTAAAGTACAGTCCATAGTCCCAAATGGCCCATATTTTAGGCCGCCTACTGCACTACTGTGTGTTATTCAACACTACACAAACTGTTGCCATCATTAAATGTCAAACCAAGAGCTTTGACAGTACAGAGAAAGATGCCAGATATAATATGCCTGAAGGAAATGCAGCTCTGAAAATGATTTTAAAAACTGTGACATCATTTTGAACAGTTGTCATGGAAGGAAAATGCTGAAACATTTCCTACATCAAATTTTTACCATTTGGGAAATTAAAGGAAAGGTTTTAAAATTTTTCACATTCGTCTTAAAACCCACTCAGACACTGAAACCTGTTCATACAGGCCTGTGGAAGATTTAAAAACACTTCCAACGTAAACAATAATTGCAAAAATTGACAGTCTTCCTTCAGCGTAAACACTGTTTTAATAAAAAGCTTATCTGACGCAGTCATGCTAAGTGGGCATCCCACTGCTGCAGCCTTTGTACTACAAATGTCCCTCTTTTATTTTTCTACTCAAAGACCAAACTTTGTGAATCTATGCTTTTGGGCCCACTTTCTTTCATAACTGGAGTGGATAAAGCCCTGTTTTATAGATTTATATTTGCATTGTCTCCAATTCATAGTATATCTTAATAATAATTGTTTGAATAGTTTGCATCAATTTGTATCTTGATGAAATCGGTCTGTACCCGTTTTGTTTTATGTGGTTTTATAAAACTTAAAAAGTCTCTCCTTCACCAACACCAGAGCCAAGTGTACATGTCAGGACAGGAATGTGAATAAATTAGTATCAGTGTTACAGAAATCTTTGTCAGTACTCGTCAGTACTGTGTTGTTGATAATACAACAACACGCTGAAAATAAGTTTTGGGAAAAGCAAAACAAGCTCAACTATGCCGATGTCTAGGCCAAAAACCCTTTCTAGTTCTCAGGTTTTGTAAACAGCTACAACCGGTCTCTTCTTAGCTGGAGCACAAACTCAACAGCGAAGCCAAATCACCTCCACTGCTTCACACAGAGAAACATCAGCAGAGAAAGTACAGAAACATAATACTAGAAGGCTGCACCACAGAAACTACACTGAGGACTAGATCTGATTCATGTTCATGTGTATTGACATTTGAAGTTTGAGAAGCTAATTAAATTTACAGTTTCTAGTATTTTCTGATGTTAGTTTATTTAAGTTCAAGGTTTCAAAGCAGCAGGGTTTTATTTCACTATTGCAACCATCACTGGTGGCCACTGCCTGTGGGTCACAGGCAAAGAAGAGATTTTAGCTGATTCAATAAATGTCTCGTACAGTTTTCTGGAGAAAGATGTTGCTGTTAAGTATCAAGTCTAATTTTTTGTTCCTCTGCACCAAAAAGCCACGTCACTTAGAGTCAGCAGATTGGCAGAAGTCTCAGGTCACTAAGAGCTTGAAATATACACTGCTATACAAGATATGATTACAACGTAAGAAAAATATGTATGAAAATGTTTATCTTTAAGAAAATTTAAAATTGAGTTTTTTTATACGTGCATTTAGTTTATGCCGTATGTCAGTGAAAAAAAAAAACATATTAGTCATTGTGTTTTTAGCCTTTAGTAATGGGATGTTTCATTGTGACGTGCAATTTTAATGCCACATCAAAATCAAATCATAGCACAAGAGATAAAATGAGGATTTCATTGTTGTTGTCACTCCTGATATTAAATTCAGAGCATCGGGTTTAGTCTTCATGAAGAATTGCAATTGCAAAAAAAAATATTTCTTGTTTTAAATGTGTGGATTTCATGCTTCAGTATTAATATTGTAGTGAAGGAACGTTCTTTTGAAATCTTGCATCTCTCTGACATCCTTCTGCCATGTCACTAATGAATCATTGTGCTGCTGTGCTACTTGGGAGACCTTTCAATAAAGCCTGTGTGGGAAACAATGTGTACTGAAGCCTTTGTGAAACACACATCAGTACTTATGCAAACTTTAGACCACACACACACACATACACATGCAAACATGTTCATACAAGGGAGTTGATTGTGGCCACCTCTGCCTATGGACCTCCTGCAGGTTGACCTTTGAAAAGTATAGATATTGGAGTTTATTTATTCTGTCTCGGGAGATGTAATGGCCATAAAATATGCCTCTGTTCCCCCATTAAAAACTGGCACCGTAACAAACTATAATGCCTTAAAATATTAGCTGCGTTTGTTGGTGAATGAGGTGTGGTCTGCTGCCTTTGTCGATGGAAAACTTTCTGTCCCTGGTTAAATAGGAAGAGATGATGTTTGGAGCAGAAAAATGAAATCCTGGTTTCCACAGAGATGAAACCTTTTATTGTGTGTTTGAATAATGAATGAATTTGACCTGGAAAAGTTTACACGAGGTGCTCATGCACAATGAAAAAGAAAATACACAGCACCTGGACAAGGAATGTGTCCTGAAAGCCAAGAATGGTTTGGAGCAGTCAGACAGAGCTGGTCCACGCAGTTAGTTCCACGCAGCTCGGGTCCAAGAAGCTGAGCCACAAGAAAAACTTTGGGCCTTGAACCAAGACTGGTTATTACCAAATTTTGCAAGACAGAAAAACCTCAGTTATGCCAATTTTAGAGGCTTTAAGCTGAAATCTTATCCCAGATCCAAAGCAGAGACGCAGATTTAACAGTTTTGCATTAGACTTAATCAGGTGAAGTCTGAGTAAATCTACATCCCACTGTACACTGAAAGAAACAAATGAGTTTACTGTAAAGCTGAGTCAACATAAAAGCAATAACAAATTATGTTTACTAAGCATTTGTTTCTATTTTATCTTAAAACAGCCTGTGAGTACAGGTACAGACAAACAGGAGCATTTAACAAGCTGTTTGTTATATCTATGCTCAGTAAATGTTTGTAGCTAGGTCTGCAGCTAACAGTTGTTTTTATCATGAATTAATCTTTTGATTCATCATCTAATAAAAATCTCCCCAGGGTCAATGTTGACGTCTTCACATTTCTTCGTTTTTTCAACCTATAATGCAGAAAGTATTTAATTTACAGCAACATGCAAAAGAGAGAAGCATCAAATCCTCACGTTATAAACAGAACAAAAAAATCTATTGTCAAATTGTTATTTCTGCGCGTTTATGATGAACATGAACGTGTGTGTGACATGCGGAAAAGAAACATACACAACCGTCAGAGGTTGTTTAGGTCTGAGCATCAATGTGTGGTTTAAAAAAGTAACACCACCGATTCTCCAATTATTCACACAGCTCCTCATTGAGCCACATCTACATCTGTATTTTACAAACTGCTAGGAAATAGGGACATTTGTTTGTTGTGGAGGGAATGATAATACGTGTGCTTGTGTCCTGTGGTGGCTATTTACTCTAGACTACTTTATTTCTGGTGCTGAAAAGGCATCAGTGTGTATAACCCTGATGAACAAACACAATTTGTTCCTGACAATAAATACTAGAGGACAGTCAGGGTTCAGAAAAACAGAGAATAAAAGGGAGAAAGAAATAAGAAAAGAAACAAGCTAAATCAGTATTTTATATTTAACTAGGATTGATTTGATCTCAGTAACACGAGAAAACACGTCATGTTGAACCTGTTAAGTTAATAGAAGATAGTCTAGTTACCCACGTCCTATTTTGACTTGTTTGACAGTGTCAACAATCACATTAACTGAAACTGACAGCAAATAAACCATATAAACTATATACAGTCACTGACTTTCATGCAGATTTACAGTATGTGGCTATGCCTCACACTTAAAAGGAGATAACAGAGGAGAGGAGATAAGTGAATAATGACTAAATGAAGACACGTTAGACACATTGTGTTAACAATGGCAAATGTTTTCTATTCACCAATTCAGTGATTATGGCTTTCTGGAAAAATTGAGAGTTTTGAATCGACTTTAAAAACAAACAGTGGACTTAATATATAGGGAGCAAGTTAATTGACTGTAAACAGAGTGTACACAACCTGGACAGCTGCAAATGTTGTGTTGTGGACAGCATTAGTGAGAAGTCTTCTAAAGATGCAACATGAGAATCAAACCATCATTTTCTGTCAAATCACCTAAACATCTTTAAAGTCAAACATTCGAGCACAAACCAGCCATCTTTAGGAATCTGTAGGAATTAATTTGATTTGCAAATAGACTTTGAGGGAAGCGTGCAGTTATTGTTGTCTGAATCTTTTTCAGTTATAATTTTCAAGTATTATGTTGTACTGCGTTCAGATTACAGGGTGACGGAGAACACGAGACTTTTAAACACTACAGACCAGGATTTTGATCCCACACAGCAGGAGATGATGAAATATGTTATGACTGTTCACTTCTTCATCTTCACAGACACTAAATATGTTTTATTGTTGTTCTTAATGTTCGTGTGTTAAAATAGATGTAGAATTCAAAACATGTGAATGTGTGTGTTTGTGGTTTTATTATTATTGGTATTATTGTTTTATTCTGACTTTAATCAGAAGGTGACAGTTGCTGTTTCTTCATCTGTCATCGTGAGAAAACTGGTCTTGTGAGTCCACTGTGACCAGTAACCGACAAATAAGAATTTATGCAAAACTATACATGACTGAACAAGGAATAGGTGGCACATGCTTTCGACCACTGTGCTGTCATTTGCATATCAAGGTAACGTTAGCATGTATAAATCTGCATCCTTGCAACTGTACTCTGTTACTGCTACTCCATGAGGTCAACATGTTGTTTCTTTTTAAATGAAGTGTCTTTTAAATTGTATTATACATTTCAACGGGATTTTGTGTATATGTATTTATTTGGTTTTATTTTTGTGATTGTGCCCACAGTCCCATCGCTAGGTTTTGTTTGTTTTTTATTTTTTGCTAAGAATTAAAGCTCTGGAACCCCAGTTATTAGGCTATATATGTCCATTTTAAACTAGTTTTTACTTATTACATCTTCCAAAGTGCACCATTTTTATATTTTATAATGTCTCATTAGTTTATTTGTGGATATATTTCAGTATACATGCAACGCTAAATGAGCTCCTTGTTCACTTCTTCATTAGCATGTATTTCCTAGTTGAGTCAAATAACTCCCATCACTTACAGTTACCCCTGATTTAGGTGGTCTGCTCCTGATTATTTGCAAAACTACAGCAAATATAAAAGACATCCGTCTATGGACTGTCTGATTACCACTGTGTATGTCTTCTAATAAACTGTCTATTTGGGTCCGGAAGCTGAGTATGTGCTGTATGTATATAAGTCGACTGTCCCACTGGAGGGTGCTGCAGTGTGAACAGACACGGTGTTATACAGCGTAGGACCACCAGCCACGATCTCCCATAAGGCCATGTGGAGGATAATGAGACTGACTCATCAAGTCATATGTGTTTATTTAATGAAATGAAACATGTGGAATAAACCAGTAGCTAGAAAACCATGTTTCCTTCCACGCTGTTAAAACCACAGACCCTTAGAAACCTAAACTTCTGTTTGTGATGATGGACGGGGGACGACACATAACTCACATGCTCTCATGTATACACTCAGACTTTAGCACACAAACACCGATACAGTCACTGACAGAAACACACACACAGAGCGGCTTCTGTTGTCTGAATATCCAAAGCTACGCTGATTATGTTGAACATAAATCTGAGGGGTAAAATAATCATTTGGCTCTCACATATTAATCACAAACACTGGAGTCCAATGCTGCTGCACAATATCACTGAATATGTTTTTAAAGACAGGATCGAACTGAGGTCTGCACTGATTAGATTAACCAGCACATTTCAATAACTCATGTAAAATCACTTTATGAAACACAAAGGCAAATGTCACGGACGAGAGTTAAACCTTTCTTTGCAGCATGATTTCAGTTTTACAATAAATATAACAGAAAACATTCACATGAACATGCAAAAACTAGAGTGATAATATAATAATATTGATTTGATCCTATTAAATTGTTTGTGACTAAAACTAACACTGCTCTTAGATAAAAGCTGTGAAAAACATCTGACCCCCTCCTTATTTCTTCTCTATCTGCGTATATCTATCTGCTAAACTGATTCTGATTGTCAGACAAAGTCAAATCTTAAACAAAGGCAACCCGAGCAAAAGTAAAATGGAGTATTCACCCGCTTACTAAAATGAGCCCAATAACTCATCCAGAAAAGTCACCACATATTCAAGGAAAACATCCAAGGAACTGCAGACCTCTGTAAAGTCAGGTGTCGTGCCTCCACCATCAGACAGTGCAGTCAGGTGATATTAGTATTCATTCAAACCTTGTATTTTGAGTTTGCTCACTTTGGCTTTGTTTAATGTTAGATTTAAATTAAAGATCAAACAAATTTTGTGATTAAAGGATCCAGACATGCAAAACAAAAAAAGCAAGTATTTACTTCTACTTCTACTGCATGTACTGCGTTTCAGAAGGAATATACAGTATACTTTTCCAGATATAGTTAGTTTCCCGATTTAGCATAAAACACAAGTTAATAAAACACAACATATTATGACCAATTACAAAAAACAGTGACAAGTTGGGGGTTCAACTTCATAAAGGTTGAAGGTTGATAATTTAGCGAGGTTGCTCTCACTAAATTATCAGATGGTTCCATTTTTAAGTTTATCCAACATTTATTATCTATTAATTAAAAAAGCAAAGCCTGAAGGGGAAAATCCAGCAGAAGAAAACAAAAGGCAGCAGAATGACACCTTGGTTTGAATCCACCGATTATGGTGCAGATCTTTACATAAAGTAGTTTAAGAGTAAAATGTACTACATGGATGCACCAGAAATAACTGTCTATTAATGTCACATATAAAAGCTACTCTACGTTTAGCTGACCATGACTTACTGAAGGATCTTCACTGGTAATGGAGTGTTTTATTTTGAAACTCTGGTATTGGCACTTTTACTTAAAGATCTGAGTATTTCTCAAACTTATTTTGACTATTGATAGTGTAAAAACATTTATTTCTTATTTCTTACCCATACTGAACTGTCACTATCAAACCCACAACTTCGTAATCAATAACGGTGTCAAATGATGTTTTGGTTGATTTTAAACAGACTTTAAATGAGTAGCACTCAATGGCTTTAGACTCCTGGGGGATCTCCCTTGGCACACTGAGCTCTCAGTAATATACCACCATTGCATGCCGCTAACTCAGTGTCTTCTCACTCACTCACTCTGAACTTGTGCTTTTCCTCTTGGTCTCTCTTTACACCTTTTTGCAGGTACCCTCGGCCTTGAGACTGTACGTTCCTGATGTGCCGGACCAATTTGCCCAGCGTTTCGTTGCTATTTGCTGTTGTTTTTTGGCCTGTTCTTTTCTCTCTTTCTTTCCACTCACCCCAACCGGTCAAGGCAGATGGCCCCCCATCCCCAGCTTGGTTCTTCTGGAGGTTTCTTCAATTAAAGGGACTTTTTCCTCTCCACTGATGCCTACTGCTTGTTCAAGAGGGTTTTGTTGGATTTTCTATATAATTTCATGTAGTTGTAGTGTTGTATTCCTTAAGGTCTGGAGCCTCACAATGTAAGGTGCCTTGAAGTGACTTTTGTTATTGAACTGAATAATTAAATATCAAGTTCATTATGGACTGCATGTGCCAAAGGTGGCATAATATAAAACAAAAGCACATGAAGCAGGCAGTGAGAAAGTTTAACATCACACTACATGATGTCAGCTTGTCATTATATTCTGTGACCACCAAGTGGCACAATCCTAGTTCTGTATTTTGAGTCTGCTTGACCTTTCCCACAAAATGTGAGGCTTTCCACCAGGGGTCCTCATCCTAAAGGTTTGTCACAGTCTTTATAATAGTTTTAAATTTTAATGTTTTTAGGTTTTTTTTTGCCAGTATGATGAAATTAATCAGCTCAGAAATCACTAGTGTAGACACAAGAAAACATCATGGTCATATGTCATGTTCTAGTTATTATAACATATAAAATATGAACCAAACTGATTTGTGTGTTATTCTGCCTTTATCAAATGTGCAAGTCCACTTTGCAAAAGTCCAAAGAAAAAAAAAAGAAAATTTCTACGCCCTGGAATTTAATAAGGTGAGAAAGAAATCATGAACCAAAGTCACCTAAATATAGTGTTTGTGCTAAAAGTTACTTTTAGAAATATAATATTTGCTAATATATTTCATATTTGTTTATCCTGTTATCTACATTGGACTCTTTGGGAAATTTGTAAGAATGTCCTTGAGGGCAGTGTCTTGATAAACCTGCCACTGTGGACATAGTCAAGTTCTCCTTGTGCAAATGTGTCATGTACACACAGGGAATGTAAAAAAGAAAGACAGAGGGTGTGTATAGGAGAGAAGTACAAGTGGACAGTTTCGCCATGAGGGAATATCTGGCTGCTCCTCCAAACATTACGCTTTCTTACACAATCATGGACATCTGCCTACAGTCTGCCTACACACACACACACACACATCTAGAAAAAATACCGAAACATTTGCCACATTACTCAGAGGCCACAAACTGTTTGTTGCTACATGTTGCTATTGGTTACTCTGAGTGTTGCATCACATCCAAACTCTCTACCGAGCCAGGGCGTACGGTTGAACAATAAAAAGTGGATATTTCTTGGATACGTCTCTTCACATTGCATGCATTTATTATAATGCGCGCCACCCAGTCATTAATCAGTTTGTATGTATTAGATGTGTCTGTATTCTCTGGTGCCAGACGTGGATACACAGACCGAGGCTCTTGTTAGAAAGGCCGACGTATTAATGGAGAAGTGGGTAAAAAAAACACTTGGTTCATTAACTCAGATCTTTGTGTGTAACAGCTGAGTTCCAGGAATACACAGGAGTCATTACATAATCCCAGTGTGATGTCAGTACAATACACTGTAAAATACGAGCTGTTGTTGTACCTTAAAATTATGAGTGAAAGGTACACGATGAAAGGTTAAAATTTTCAAGTCCAAAATCCAATTTGTACTTCTAACACAACCAAAATAATTTACTCTACTCGTAGAGTTTGGTTGATTTAGGACCTTTAGCCTCTGGTGGCTGCACTGAAAACAATCCTCCACTGGAATTAATATAAAGCTCTGTGATTTTCACGCCTAGCTGCCTTCATCTGGCCCAAAAAGCGTCAGTAGGAAATATTTTTCTATGCCAGTAGGTGGTGGTAACCTGTGTTTGTCATTCAGCGAGGTTCTTTAAGATGTCTGAGCCCTTCTTATACCATAAAATGAAGTTTCTGACTGTGTCAGAATGCTGAAAGGTAAGTGGGAAGCCTCACTAGACCATCCAAGAAGCTAATGTTTTAAATTAACCTAAGCCTGAAGCTTTTGTGCCTCACACTGACCTAGCTGTCTTTGTGCATAAAATAAATCGAACCACGATGTTTCCATCCTGCTGCCGCTGTCAGTCCACTGACGTCAAGGAGCGACACATCTGGAAGCATCAAACACTGATGCCAAAGGGAACCAAAAGAGGAATTAACGTTATGTGACGCTGTGGGATGACAGATGAGTGAAATGAGTGTTTTAATCAGCCGGTCACTTATAGACGGATGCGATTCAGCCATTCCAACAACAGACCAATGCCAACACTGAGTGAGACACGGCTAAAACCAGGCTGCCGTGCTCGCCGAGGGCCTGACGACCAACCCTCAGCTCTGTAATGGCTGTTAACTGAAGCGCAGTGCTTATATGTAAACTCAAGAATCCTTTTAAAAACCTGTTAAAACCGAGAGAATCAACATTATCATGTAACACGATAAACTAATAATAATAATAAGCTATTCTCAATACTCTTTCACAAAACATCACTGACCTTTTCTGACCCTGAATTCAACACTGATCCACTCTAAATTTCAACTAGTATTACAGATACACAGCAAACTTCTAGTGCATGCTGGGAACTTCACTGACATATTGGAGTTTTGTTTGTTTACAAGTTGATTTAATGAGTTGAGAGAAGTGTCTGTTCATTCGTAGCATCGAGACAGAGAACGCCGGGTTAGAAGAAGAGGGAAGGAGAGTTGCACTGCATTTTACAGTTTACATTAATAATTCAAAATGCACTAATGCAAACGAGGCACCCATGAGCTCAGACTCACTATAACTACAGTAGCATTAAGGATCCAGTCCGTGTTTACTGAGAAATATTTTTAAAAATCTGTCCATTTGTATAAATTATATGATGAAAAATTGTTAGTGTTTTGTTTTTAGATGTAAATATAGCAGAAAGTGAAAATGTGAAATAATTTTGTTAATAGTTTTTACAATATGTGAACGTGAACTGTAAATATGTGGAGTTTCTGTCGTGGTTTGTGTAAGAAGTTAGTTCACACATCACAGCAAAGGTGGTAAGTAACTGATTACATTTACTCTAGTGGTGTACTTAAGTACAGTTCTGAAGTACTTGTACTTTAGAGGAATATTTCTTTATAAACCAATCAGATATTGATTTATGGATTAACCCCCTGTCACTACGTTACTGGATTACTTCACTTTGAGTAATATTTAGGGTAAAAGTACATTTACTCCAGCAGAAAAAGTAAAGAGGAGCTTCTACTAATGCAGAGTAGTAAATGTGTTTGGGCTTTGACTGGTTACTTGGACAAAATTAAACAATTACAGACATCACACTGATATTTATTTTATTACCTGCTAAAACAATAAACAAATAATTATTATCACAACAACATGCAGCCACACACACTGAAACAAAACCAACCCTGGTGTTTTCAATAAAGTGTGTTCAGTAATGTAGGGTCAGTCTGATGGTACAGCTTTTTATAAATTAATAAAGGTTAATGTTTTGCTTTATGGATTCCCAGATGGGCCAGTCCTGCTTGCTGGTGAACCTGGGAACATTCAGACCACTTGGGGGACTCGGGTCTCCCAGTTCCAGATCTGGAGGTGGAGCCTGGTGGAGGAAGTAGATCCACAGATTGGATGTGTGTATGTGTGTGTGTGTGTGTGTGTGTGTGTGTGCGCGGAGCAGTTACCTCCATCGTAGTGTCGCTAACAACCACTGGATAGTTAAAAGTAAAGCCAAAGGCGACCTTGGGAGGAGCCCACACGCGAACCCGCCGTCGAGAAGCTGAAGCTCGGACGTTTGTTTTATCTTTCCTCGGCTCAGGTGGAAGCGGTGCAGCCGGTCCAGAAGCGAGCAGTATGCATTCAGACTGCAGGCTGCTATGGGCAGAGCGGTAATGGTGGGCAGGGGACCGACAGGGGCCGGGGTTTTCTTCCTGTCGATTCTCATCATCCTCACCGCGGAAAGCTGTCGAGCGCAGAAAGGTTGGTGCCACACAGCTGCGGTGACAACTGGAGGGGCACAGCCACCGAGACATGCGGCCATGCTGCTTTAAAGTGGGGACACATGTGTTTAGACCTGTGGATTTATGCCCAACGCAGTGTGTGTTGCTATTGTCCGTCGTTGGCTACGTGTATTTCCGCTTGTTTCACAGCGCTTAACGCCGCCCGTGTCGGTGCTTTTTCGGTGTAACGCGGGTGTCGCTAAACCAGGCAAACCGGTTCTGAAAAAGATTCATTGTAAAGATACAAATGCTTGTACACGCATAAGCCCCTCGCTGAATAGACATGTGGCTTTTACGAGATTTGTTTAACGTCTGATCTTACAAGTAGTTGCCTGTTTACCTACTCTGTGAAGCTGGGAATCTTTAAATTACCAGATTTTTAAACGGAGTCTGGCGTTAAGTTCACTGTGTACAAGACACGTTCGGGACGTTTGGCAGCTTGTGGCCTTGTTTTCGTTCTAGGTAGTTCAGTTTCAGGTTTTACCGTGAAACTGCTGCCACAGTAACGACGAGCTAACAATTTTCTTGCTGTTTATGATTTGCTTTTAGCTCCTTTGTGCCAAAATATGTACATTTAGTAGGTTTTTACAGTCGACAGGCAGCCTCAGGTGGCCACAGACTGGGGGTGGGGAAATGACTGTAAACACGTGGGGACGAGTTGTCATAACTTTAAATTTCACATCAGTGATATATTTCATATGAATTATTTCCTGGTGTATGGGTGCAGCATTTTAAAGGTTTTCAACCTGAGGTGTAACTTAAGGAACTCCTGCTGTGTGTCATGCAGTTGTTCAGCAACATTAGTGAGTCAGATACAGGGAAGTGTTTTTGTTTTCATTGTGTTCATCTGGATAGTGTCCACAGAGAAGCTCTTACATAACTGCAGCCTGCCAGAACATCCACTTAGCACCATGAAGCGTGACTGCTGAGTGTTATCTCAGAGCCATGAGCCCGTGGCATCCTCAGATATCTGCTTTCTGGCGTCGCATAACACAAAAGGAACAAAAGCAAGCGTGTGCTGAAAAGGTGCGGGCTCGGAGTTGTTTTAAAACTGAATTTGAGCTGCTTCTTAAATGTGACAGCCCAAAGTTTTTGATTCTTTATAAACCTAATCTAATGCTCACCACTCTGCTGAGCTCACTACACTTAATTGACAGACACTTGTGTCTAATGAGTGTAATTTTGCTCATTACTTCCTCATTATTTCCTCTGTTAAACAGGTGTGGTCTAAAATGATGCCTCAACCAGAGGGTTAGTGGTTACTGTCACACATGGAAGCTGGACCCAGTAAAAGTTTGGCATATTAAGGGTCTTAGAGGATTATCCCAGTAGCTTTCTGGTTAATTTTCTGGTCACCAGTTTGTCTGCTGATCGTTCGAGCCGCACTTGTCATGCTGCTCCCTATATGTAAAATCCCGCTATAGTTAAAGCCAGTGTGGTGAAGCGGCTCACTGATGTGTCTCCGTTGTGTCGCAGTTGAAATTTGTTGCTGGTTTTGGTCATTTTAAGGAATTTGTTGACTCTAAACAACAATCATAAGACCTGATATCCACATGTGAATAAAAGCGTGTTATCCAATTTACATAGTTTTGGTGAAAATTAGTTTCACAAATGTTGCGTTAAACAAAAACTGTCTTTCCAGCTTCTATCCCCGTCTGTGCTTTATTACTGGAGTCCTGTTTCTCTTCTCTAACTCTCTGTTGTCCTGCAGGTGATGGCTGTGGTCCCAGTGTACTTGGCCCCAGCAGTGGGACTTTGTCCTCTTTGGGTTACCCGGGGACATACCCGAACAACACAGTGTGTGAGTGGGAGATCAGTGTGCCCCGCGGCAGCAGGATCCACTTTCGCTTCGCTGAGCTGGACATAGAAGACAGTGACTGCCAGGTCAACTACCTCCGTCTGTATAACGGCACTGGACCTGAGAGGAATGGAAGCGGTGAGACTGACAAGTAGACGCTGAGTTTTACCTTGAAGCGAACCTTGAATTTTAGGCAGCGGTTCTCGCCAAAACGAGAACGCTTCCATCTGGTTGGCAAAGTCAGCAGAAATACAGCATGTCTCAGCTGTTTGTATCTCATCGGTTCTAGTAAACCAGATTACTGGAAGAAATCGGTTTATGCCATGAATCTATAAAACATGTGCTGCTTTAGTGTGTAGGAGTCAAAGTGTCGCCTGCTGAGAGGCCAGTTGATTTTGGAAGTTTCGTAAATCTGGAAATATCTCATATAATGTTACAAAAAGCAGTGATGTTTTCATTCATCTCTCACCATGAACAGTGGGAATACGAGAGACTTTCAGATCTGGGTGAAACCAAAATTATTTTTTGAATCCTCGGACTTGAAGTACTCTTTCTACAGGTTTTACTGTAGACATTTGTTATAAAATGAATGAAACTCATGTGCTTTGAAACAGTATAATCTTTTCTGTAGACTTTCTCTTATTAGCAAGTGGGAATGTTACAGTTCCCCAAGTTTTTTGTTTGTTTCTTTTTTTTATGCAAGGGAGATTTTGAAACGAGTATGACCGACACTCTCTACTGTCCCAGAATGCAGCACAGCAGAGCCGCTCACATTATTTAACTTCTATACAGACGCATTAAGGCCTGCACACATTAAGATCTCTGCCCAGTCTTGTGTAACTAACCAAAACGTCTTTCTCATGTACCTTTTCCTGCGGCTGCATGTGCGGTATAACAGTGAAGTACTGCGGTTTGGGTCTGAAGGTGACGGAGCCGATCGAGTCCACCGGCAACCAGGTCACAGTCCAGTTCATGAGTGGGACCCACCACACGGGACGTGGATTCTACCTGTCCTACTCCACCACTGAACACACAGGTAAACAAGCTCTACCAGTCTGTTTCATCGGGTTTCGCCACGTAGGTGTCAGCCTGCAGGGCGGTTACGTGATGAAGGTGCATCAGACAGGAATAATGTTTTGTTGAATTCATCTCGGTGCACAGCTTGGCTACATTTCTGTTTTGGCCCTGGGTGTAAAAGTTGTTTTGGAAACCGTGTGTATGTGTGAGAGCTGTTAACTGAGGCAAAGTTTACTGCAAGTCTCATTTCAGCTGTTTCGCTCTGCACCACCTCCCTTATTTTTGCCTGTTTTAAGTTATTTCACTGTCGGATCAGTGTACATGTCAGTGTTTTTTTGGTTATCTAAAAGTCAAAGTTTCCTGTGTTGTCTCTGTGTGTTCACGTCAGCTTGAGCGTTTTTGTTCTTGTATTTTGATCTGTTGCTAATGTAACAGCTGAAGCTTCTTCCTGGCGTCCGTAAGTGAAAGGAGCTACAACAAACCCGTGATTAAAAGCAGGTTAATTACACGTTCATACGTTTACACCATCTTACAGAACTGGCACAGTGCAAATGGCTTCAACAATCAGTTGTAGCTTAACAGTATAGCCGCAGACTGACTTCTAAAGTCAACATAAATCAGCTCCAGACTATAGACTGATGGCTCGTTAAAATTATTTACTTATGTTAACGTGAAAAATGAGTGTGAAAGTTTTGAGGCTTTGATGTTGTTTGAAAGCACATTTTTGATGAAGCTGAGTAATGAAAGTCATTTACTGAATAACATAACTAATTACTTTGGCTGAGCAGTGTCGGGCAGTAATGTGATTACTTTTTCCTTTAATGTGAAGTTGAATGGATGTTTTAACTTGACGCAGGGATGGAGTTGGTGGGAGGCGACTGTTCTTTAGCAAAACAGGAAAATGTAACTCCCAAGCACCTTAAACGTTTCCTCAGTTAGCTGTTTTGATGATGTTAGCTACTGTTAAACCTGCAATCAGGTTTGTAGCGTGCAGTCACTATGGCTAACTCGCTCCAAAATGTAAACTGGTGGCCTTTTAAGTATTTGGTTTACTAGTTCTTCATATGTTCATATTAAAAACATATGTTGAAGTACATGCTGTGGTTTAATGTGTGGATGCTAATCACATTTAAGTTACATCCATACTGTTACCATGTTCCTTAATTAGCAAACAGGAACCAACAGCTTTTCACAAAATGAAACTAAAGGTCTTCATGAGTTCATTCCCTGAATTGTGTGGCTGCATAATTTATAGGCCAAAAGGTCAGTTTGCCTTCTGACAAACCTGAACTCACACTATGGGCATCAACATGCTTTCATACAGCAGCTGTGGATGCATTCACAGGCGTCTTTCACACATGCACTCGACGAAACATCATGAACAGGAGCACCAGTGAGATAAAGTGCTTCTTTCTTTGTTGTATTTGAAAGAAGTAAAATGAGTCACTGTAGCTGCTTCTTGCGACCACAGTCAGAGGTGCTGAACTAGACCTTACACACCTTCCATGTACTTAAAGTTTGCTCATCTGACACATGGATAGCTGGTTCACTGTGGATCCTCTGTGCAGACACAACTCTTGCGGCAGCCTGTGGACAATCGTCTGGACTTTTTGTGCAGACGAGAGAATTTGTGTCACAGACGCCGCACATGGATGAAAAAAATATTAATTGACCTTAAAACTGCTGCTGCTCTATAAGTGGTTCTGCATCCTGGTGCCACTTGTGTTGGTGTTTCCTCTCTTCAATTCTGTTACTTGATACTTTTTGGATGTTTTAATTATAATCACATTTATTTGGACCAAGTTTGACTGTGTCTCTTCTGGATGAAGCTTCTTTAAAAATGTAATCATCATCATATTTTCCCTATATACAGAGATGTGGCACCAGCATATGTGTTTTTGTGACTGTGCTCACTAGTGGATGTGTCTAAATCTCGGTTTTGTCCGTGTCTACATGTAAAATTAGAATTTATTGCTTCTGAATTTTGGTTATATTATCTGGATTTCACTGGAGTGCGGCTGCTAGAGGGGGACGGAGGAGGCAGACATTTCAGGAAGTGAGAAGAGTCGATGAAGGCAGTAAAATGAATGAGAAAAAGGCGCAAGAGGAAGCGAGAGTAATAGAAGTGGAAAGTGATCATATTGTGTGGTTTTATTAAAAAGCTTCTGCTCTGTGAGCGGTTCTCTAATGTGATATCACATTACTGAGCAAGTGTGTTAATTGTGACAGATCACCATGAGAGAACAGTGTTCGTCGATCTGTCACGACTCTGGTTTGAAGATGTAAACAATACGTTTATTTTGAGAATTTCCTTCTTAACTTGATCATAAAAAGCTCATAAAACACTTCTCATTACAGCAGGATATTAATAAAGTTAATCGGGAACATGTTTTTTAGAAGAAGCTGCACCAACATTGTCCAACTGTGTCGGGTTTTCTGAGGAAAAAGCTGAGATAATGTTTTGCCAATGTTGGTTTACAATATTTTTGAATGGAAATTTATCCCAAAACGTATTTTATTTGGGTGAAAAGATCTCGCAGCGGTGCGCTTTGAGTGAGTCTCTTTAACCAAATCGAGAATTTCAATAAATTCAGCCTCATTAGTAATTTTTTAGTTTCTTATTTATTTTAATTTGACTATTATTGAAGGGCTGTTCACGGTATTGGGGAATGTAGTAGACAGTAGAAGAGCATAGCGGAGCAGGGAGACTGAGGGATGAGTGGAGCAGTGTTTATTATAGTTTAATCTATTGGCTGCCACCATTTTCCAGAAACCAAGATGCTGTAGTTTAAAACTGAAAGAAGCTAATTATGTAAAATTAACAAATCCATACTTTTTAGCGTTAGTGTTGTTTTTTTTCTCTTGATAAATGTCTGGAATTGATAATTAATTATTGAAGTTGTTGGTAATTGTGTGTTGATTAAATAGCCACTTACTAAAAATCTCCAAAACATCAATTGAGCTTCACACTGATGATACTTGTTGGGTTTTTTTTAAACACAATGGCTTTTGTCAGATCTGATTAACGAGAACTTGAAGCAAACTTTGCACATGACAGCTTGATAACTGGTAGAAGAATAACAACCCCTATCTTTTAAACTGTACGTGTAAGCCATAAAGCATTCAGATGTCTGATGTCTTAAAATGGGCAGATTATGTCTCTCATTATTTCAGTAAGAGTGTTTGCACAGTAAGTAGTGTGATGTCTGAAGAGTGTTCTTTGGCGTGGGGATTATTTTCAGTGATTGCCCCAGAAGAGGAAGAGGTGACGTGTGTGCAGGAGGATAATTGTGTAGTGGTCATCCTGGTACAGCTGAATCATCCTGGGAGGCAAACAAGCCCGTCGAAGTGTCTAATTATTCCACCAATGTGCATGTTTTGTAACAGAATTGATCACATTCGCATGTGGGCGAACAGTTTGCTCAGAAAAGTAAATCAGTTGACACGGCGACTTGTGGTGATTGGGGGTGTTTGTCTGTTTGACTCACAGGCTGGTTTACCAGATACAGGGGTTTTATGATAATGTGGCCAAGACTCACAGGGAATGACCACCACCACAGAGCTTTTGTTGAGTTCCCAGCAGCCCACACCGTCCTGTTGGACACATGTGTTGTGTGTCATCACGGAAACACTCATGGTCATTTGCAACCCCCAGCACACACACACACACACACACACACACACACAGTTTGTGCTGTAATTCAAAATGCGCGACATTATTGTTCCAGCTCGGTGCGTTTACATATTTTCTCTGTCTTTTGTGTTATTAAAGTATCCTGCGTTTCAGTTTAGTATCTGATACTAATACTCAATCTGATGATTGCTGTTCATTGCTTTAAATTCATTGCTTATTATAGTAAGCAGCTGCATTGAAACAGAAATAAAAAAGTTGTGATACACTGGCAGGAACATGCAGAGAAACCGGTTGTGACAGTCGTTTGTTTGCTTTTTCAGATCTTATCACCTGCCTGGACAAAGTCACTGATTTCCCAGAGGCAGAGTTCAGGTAAATAACAGTTGTTGTGTGTGGATATTTGTGCAGTGTTCAATCTGTGACAAATATTCATTGTGTTCTGTCTATTACTTAGTAAATACTGCCCAGCAGGCTGCTTAACATCGACCGAGGAGATTTCTGGAACAATACCTAATGGTTACAGAGAGGTGAGTACTACAAGTCTAAACTATTGGATCAGAACTGAAACCCTAGCTGTGAAAAACTGACCCAAAGTGACTCAAGCTGGGAACAGCCAGACAAACCTGAACAGGATAATTAGAATTGAGAAGACAATGGGCTTCTTATACATGTTTTTAAGAATAAATTGCATCAGATTCATGATGTGTTCTTAAACTACAGATTTTCTCATAACTTGGTTCTTATATTAATGAATCCCATTGTCCTCGTAAATGGAAAATGCATTGTAGTCATTCCTGTTAGTGCCCTACCAGTGCCCGTTAAAAAAAAAAAAAAAAAGCACAAGCCTGCAGGTCCGTGTGCACACACGGAAATCTAACACAGAAATTGAAAAGGAAATTTGAAGACAGTCGAACACCAGAGTCCAAGTAGTTGTTAACCTGAGATACTGCAGGAAGTGAAAAGCAAACATGCCCCATGCATATTAAATAAAATACAACTAATGAAGTAAAAAACTTAATCTTCATGACTTATCTCAAATTAAAGAGGACAGACTGACAAGTCCGCCAGGAGTAGTGTGGCTGCGGTGGTGAACTGAGGTGCTAATATAGTATTTATTAATTTTAAAAGACAATAAACCAATAATGATAAAAAATATCATTGTGGTTTAAATCCTGTATCATAAAACTGTAGTAACAAAAATGCTATAAGCAGTTTTATTGCAACATGTTGGCAGTGAAATGCGCTGAAGGGTGCATAGGTTTTGTTCTTATCGAAGAACAAATCCCTATTTAAAAAAACATCGGTTAATGTCAGAACCTTTGTGTATTTTAAAGAAGAAATTTCATCTTAAGAATAGCTGACAGCCGGTGAAGCCCAATTCTATAAACAGACAATATGTACAGTGGCTTGAGGAAAAGTTATGAGGAAGCCAAGTGACTTCAAATCTATGTTTTACTTGGAAGTATGTCATGTACAGCCAATGTAATGTAGCCAGATGAGCTATTAGAGCGTCTGCAGAAGCAGGACGGTGACTGTCACATAGACACACACACACACACACACACACACACACACACACACACACCCACCAGCCAACACTCACGCGCGGGCTAAAAGGCCGTATTAAAAGATAAG
>OMLM01012833.1:0-19449 GCA_900302695.1 Helostoma temminkii
CAGAGTTGAATCATCTTCCTCTGTTCAGCAGTAGTCTGACTTGTGAAATAGACGGGAAGTGTGGACAGTGCCCAGCCTGCTGCTTTGACCCTGAATGTTACTCAGCCATTGTTAGAGAGTGAAATATGATACCCACTTACATTAACCCACATCGCAGATTTCAGTCGGCTGTTAAAGAACCAAAGTATAGCTTCTCTGAATGTGCTCTTGGTTGCTACACTACACTTTTGTCAGTAAAATGCGAAGAGGCTTATCCACTGCAGTAACTTTGTGCTGTTACTGATTCATCTAAATCTTTGTTTTGTATTTTAATCACTTAGTAATTATTAATCAAACCCTAATGGCACGTATACCCATATTGCATTTTACATTTTCCATTGTATCCTAGTGTTTGTACTGAATGCTTTGCATGAAACACTCTGTTCTGCATGTTCTGCAATTTTAATTGCAAAAGGAATCTTTGCATCTCATCTGTATGCACTGATAAAATGATAATACAACAGAACTGATGTTAAGTGGAAGTCTATGCTGTTCTCATCCAGATTGTATGTCTTCGCCTCTCCTGATGCTGTTGCGTCTCGTCCAGTGGCTCAGCTGTCTATACCCATCAATGGTAATTTTGAACTTATCCGAGGTATGTGTTTTTAATTTTATATCCTTCTACTTTATTGCTTTGACTTTTTTGGTTCAATAAATTTAAATGCTGAGGCTATTTGTGCTGTCTGTGTGTCTGACGAAAGCAGCCTGTAGCCATTGGCTCTCACATTCTTTAACTCCTATAGATTTACATAATGGCGTTATTGTTTACTCAGGTTCGCGGCATAGCGGTGTAAAATAGAAAGTCCAGGGAGCAGTTCCTTAGCATTTGATAAAATGTAAAAGTCAACATGACAGCTAGGGCCTGTGGAAAGTTTTATAGCACCACTCCCACAAAAGACCTTTGAGCTTGTATTCAAACTCTCTTTCTCTCTTTTATTTCAGAAGCTGAAGAGGCTCTTCTTATAAACCTCTCATCAGATTGTAAGCGCATTTTGCATGTCTTGAGGTTAAATCATTTTTCTTTCAACTTTGTCAAATAAAGATCACTGTCTTGTAGCTAATAATTATACTTAATGGGAAAAAAAAGGGAATAAACATAGCATTTGTTGCAAGGCAGCCTCTGTCCAACCATACCACACTTTCAGAGCATTCCTTCAGCTAAGTGTCTTTATTTAGTAGCAGATGCGGGTCATGAGTTGCCATAGCTTTCTGAAAAAATGCTCAGCTGGTTCACTATTAAATCACTTTTCTTTGTTTTCTAGACAGATTGTGTTTCTAATGTTATTTGCCAAGTCTTAAGATTAACATATGTGTGCTTTCTGTACCCCTCTGAAGCCTGTGTGAGGATACGAATCAAAGGGGAAAAAGCCCCAGAGCTGCTGTTGGAACTGCAGGATGATGAGCGGACACAAACCTTCCTCACTCAGGTGAAGAGTGCTCAGGAACAAGGTAAGACTCCAGTCTCTGTTAGTAGACTAAAACAGATGATTCATTATTTAGTCACTCATCTAATATTTATTTACAGAGTGTGTATTACACCACTCACTGATTTCCTGTGCCTCCTTCCCTCCCAGACACTAGTGGAAAGACTCATTTAGTTGCCATTTTGAGACTAGAGCTACCTTTAAAGGTGTCTCCCCACCTTTGTGATTTTTCTTTTTTTTTTCTGCGTAGCTGCTACTATTCAAATACTTGGGTAAACATTCATACCTATTTCAGCAAAACTATTAATCACTGGAATGCAAAGTCCATTATGCAATGATTTTTTTTCTTAGGCAGTTGGAGAGAGGAAACATAAAAAATTGGGCAAGAGTGATGGCTGAATTTCATTTCAACAGCCTTCATTTGTTGACAAACCATAAAACTTGATAGTTACATTACACCCGTGTTTAATCATGTATGTGGACATATAATAATTTCAGTTACAGATGATGACGCAGAGAAACCTGATGTTATAGGTTTATCACACGTACTATTTTGCCTGAGAATGGTGAGAAGATAAACTACTGCTCCTCCTCCATAAGGAAAATACAAAATAGTTCCTGTAATGACCTTTGTTTATATAGTTAATAAAGTCTGTTTTGTAAATGGCTTTTTCATATTACTGAGAAACTTATTTTTTAACTTCTGCCAAACTTTTTGTGCCAGTAACATGTGTTCATCTGTCATGGAGTGATTTATGTGTGTTCAAACAGTGACTATGTAATCTGTTTGTCTATTACCTGACTGACTATGGCTATTGCCAACTCAGTAACGAACACCCTGGAGAAATAATACATTTTAAAGCCGGATCATGATAGAGTATTAAGCATTTCTTTACTTACTGTAGTTTGCTTTTACTGACTGAATTCCCAGTTCAACATCCTGTTCAGTCATACAACAGGATTACTGTGCCATGTTATCATCAAACCAGTTCGCTGATATTCTCTTCTTCCTGTAATGACAACATAACTCTTCTGGGTGTTGGCTAAGTTATTTCTGTGTTCATATTTACATTGAGAGCGATCATATTTAACGGAGTGTAAATTTACTTGCATTAAGTCAGAGGTTTCATAGTTCCTTCTTCATACCTTGTTTTGTTTTTCTTGAGCAAGTTTGAGCACCTTTTATTGTTTTTGTCAGCATAAGATTATTTCTGCTTCTTCAGTTTGACAAAGTTTGTGTTGAGTCTGTTTGACACTGCTTCCTTTTGACACAGCTGTTTCATTTTCTCAGTTCAGTTCAAGCTCGCAAAACCCAAAGCGATGGAACCTCTTCCTCCAGTGAAAGGCACAGTCCCTATTTCTCAGCAAATGGCAAACAAGACTGCTAACTCTGTGAGCGCTGCAGTGATTCCACCTAAATCTACCAGTGCACTGCCACCTAACCTCAACAACAGCACTTCAACAAATCAGACTAAAATAGGTAATACACATATACACTTTGCCTACATTTATAAAAATAGAGCAAGTTATAAAAGAGATGCATGAGTTATGTAATGTGTGAAAACAAAACATATTCAAATAAAAATTTCTTCCAGTTTAGTTTCTGGTACTGATTTAAGCCTCTGTTTATGAACTATTTCTGAAGATCCGGTTAAATCACTTGCCTCAGACTTTGGCTTTGAGGAAAATTTGAATCGCACTGATAAAGTGGAGGAAAAGAAGAACCACCAGAATCGCTCAGTTGTCTCCAGAGAGCCTCCTCCTGTTCCCCCTCTACCTCCTCGCAAAGCCTCGTACATTCCACCCAACCCACCTCCTCCTGTCCCTAAAGAGAGAGCTGCCAGTGTACCGGTCAAAGACAACTCCTTCAACACCAAACCAGAGTATGTTAACCTGTCATGACAGCATGGCAGCTTTACAGGAAACGCTGAAAACTTGTCCTACACTTGATATACTTTATCTAAAATTGTTTATGGTTTAAATAGTAACTTTTTCCATTCCAGTAGTTTTAGGCCAGGGTTCGACCGAATGGAGAGGTCACCGTCTTGGTGCGACAGTCCCACCACTAATACCATGAGACAGGCCATGTTCACCAGCCAGGCAGGACAAAGAGAATACCTCATCAAACATCGCCTGGGGAAGAAGGAGAGCGAATATGTGGACATCCAGAACTTCAGGTGAGAGGATCTTTTTTGTTTATTTGCTTATTTTTATTATTTATGGGAATGTAGCTGCTATTTTGTAATTTAGAAATGCTCTTCATTCTACCACCTCTAATTTGTAACTGTGTGGCTTTTCTCTAGGTTTTTCATAGGTACGTGGAATGTGAACGGTCAGTCTCCAGACAGCAGCCTTAAGCCATGGCTCTGCTGTGATGCAGAATCTCCTGATATTTATGCTGTGGGGTCAGTAAGAATTTATCACAAATTCCTTTTCTTGCAATGAAGTTGTCCAAGGTTGTGCTTTGCTTTTGCTTTAACAACAATTTATGACTCTAGTTTTCAAGAATTGGACCTGAGCACTGAAGCTTTCTTCTACATGGACTCATCTAAGGAGCAATTGTGGGTGGAAGCTGTGGAGAAGAGTTTACACCCAAAAGCTAGGTACAAGATGGTGAGTAGAACAAACCTCTATCAGTTTTAGGACTTTTATCTGTTGTATTGTTGAAAACATGGTTTGCATGTAAGTAGGACGGAACAGACATGATGTTACAGACACTACATTTATTTTTTCTTATGTTTATAGCTTCGGATCATACGACTAGTTGGGATGATGCTTGTGGTCTTTGTTAAGAAGAATCTCAAGAATCACATAAAAGAAGTGGCTGCAGAGCATGTCGGGACAGGAATCATGGGAAAAATGGTTTGTTTACAGTAATCTCAGTCAAATTTACTTATTCTTAAGTCATAGATCAACCACCCCACTAAATATCACTGTATTATCATTATTTTAAAAAGTATATTAATAATATGATTTCCTCTGAATTACAAATATTTCACAGTACACCACATTTCTGTTTGATTTATTTAACAATAAACACTGTTTGTGTAGATTTGCATAAAATAAGGGGCCGTTTAAACTTCACACATTTTTTTAATAGTTTATTCATTTACTTATTTTGCAGGGGAACAAAGGAGGCGTGGCAGTGAGGTTCGTTTTTCACAACACTAGTTTCTGCATTGTCAACTCCCATCTAGCTGCACATGTAGAAGATTTTGAACGGCGCAACCAGGACTATAAAGACATATGTGCTCGTATGACCTTCCACTTATTGGACTACCCTCCTCTGAGTATCGTCAAGCACGAGTAAGTTCCTCAGTCATTTATACCCAGTAAGAGTGTATGTCTGAATTTATGTGAAAAATCTGATTTTTAAACTCACTAGTTATGTCATTGCTGAGCTTTTGTGTATCAGTAGCTGTTATATGATTTTTGTGTGGGAATTATCACCCACTGCATAGTTGTTGTCGCTGCAAATATGCTGTTTTAAACAAGTTGTGTCTCTTTTGCATTTCAGCGTTGTAATCTGGCTAGGAGACTTAAACTATCGTCTGTTCATATACGATGCTGGAGAAGTCAAAAGCCTCATTGCTCAGAATGAACTAAAGAAGCTTCAGGAGTATGATCAGGTGAGTTTGTCATATGGCCCAATGTTTTCTCTGCATTTATTTGCACTAGTGTTAAGAGAACGTTCTAGTACAGTTGGGTACGCTTAAAGCAAAAGACATTCAGTCTGTAGCAGTCTTAAAAGTATTACTTGAATGAATGTGTACTGATTTTCCTATTAAATGTGTATTTGGGTGATGCTACTATGTTGTAATTGTAGTGTAGTAAAATATGCTAGTTTATATAGTCTGTGCTTGTGTTTTGAAAATGAACTAGTGTAAATACAGTAAACACAACTGTTGACGAGGCAAATATCTAAGGAAAGCTGTTTTACAGACAACAGAATTACTCATTTGTATGATGACAACATTTGTAGCAAAAACAAACACGATCGTAATCTGTCATAATTTCTAGTGTATATTGTGACAATAACTAGGTTCACTTGACTCTTGTACTAAATAGTACTTAACAATGGTGCCACTTTTTTGTGTAGCTGAACGTTCAGAGGCAGACCAAGAGAGTCTTCACTGATTTCATGGAGGGAGACATTAATTTCATTCCTACGTACAAGTATGACCCCAAAACAGATCGATGGGACTCGAGGTAAAAGAAAATTGCGTGTGTGTGCGTGTGTATGTGTTGTCTTTTGTTTTGTTTTTTTTCTCCTTTTTTTTCTTTTGTCCTCTCCAGGATTTGTATTGTTTTGCCAGCTCATCCTCAATTTCCCTTTATCTGCTTTAGAACCCTGTTTAAGTTTTGATAGTGGGGAAGTCTTTTCCGGCCTTATCGTTAAATTAATAACAGTATGCAGCATTGCTGTATGTCTGTCTCACAATTGACTTTTGTTTCCTGCAGCGGGAAGTGTCGAGTCCCTGCTTGGTGTGACAGAATCCTGTGGAGGGGAAGTAATGTTAAGCAGCTCAAATACCGAAGTCACATGGAGCTACAAACTAGTGACCACAAGCCTGTCAGCTCCCTCTTCAGTATAGGGGTAAGGAGCTGTGTTATAAAAAACAAAAAACAAAAAAGCATTTACTTTGCTGGAAAATTTTGATGAACTGATGTAATAAATAATTGTATTTCTTATCAAATCTGTGTTTAACAGGTGAAAGTGGTAAACGAGCAGCGTCACAAAAAGGTGTTTGAGGAGATTGTTCGGGCAATGGACAGAATGGAGAATGATTTTCTTCCATCTGTATCTCTGAGCAGGAGAGAGGTAAGAATAGTCTTCATATATTTATACTGCAGGTGTTTTTTTTTTTGTTTTTTTTTTTTTTTTCTGTGATATGTCAGTAATGACAAATTGCCTGTTTCAGCCTGATCTAATTTCAGTAAAATGCATTGTCTAACAGTCTGATATGTTTCTTCTTTTTACTTTTCTTTCAGTTTACATTTGAGAATGTGAAATTCAGGCAGCTTCAGAAACAGCGCTTCCTAATAACAAATGATGGGCAGGTCCCCTGTCACTTTGCCTTCATCCCCAAACTTAATGATTCGCAGTATTGCAAGTCTTGGCTGCGTGCTGAACCCAGCGATGGATTC
Organism: Helostoma temminkii; assembly: GCA_900302695.1. Classification (NCBI taxonomy): domain Eukaryota; kingdom Metazoa; phylum Chordata; class Actinopteri; order Anabantiformes; family Helostomatidae; genus Helostoma; species Helostoma temminkii. The sequence goes on from OMLM01012833.1 coordinate 6,612, forward strand.
TTAGAGCCAAGTAAGTCCTTTTATTCAATTAATCTTATTTTGATTGTTGAACTTTCCTTTAATTTTAGATCTGTGATCATGTAGTATTTTAATTATTGGCAATCACTCTGTTTACATGAACATCAGTAACCTGATTATAGCTGGTTTGAACTTTGAAATGCAGCGCTGGTCTGTTTGCATGTCTCACTCTCAGTGATGTGAGCTCCCCCGACTCTGAGAGACACACACACACACACACACACACACACACACACACACACACACACACACACACCAGACACTTTCAGTTCCCCGACACGGTACATTAAAAAAAGAAGAGAGGGAGAAAGAACAAGTACAGTGTCAGTCTGTTCTCTCTCTGTACATTTAAAATATGTGAGATTCCAAAATAAGCCAGAGTTAGGGGAGAAACCAGATTACACTCCTGCTGCATGTATAGGCAGATTTCCTGTAGTCAGGTTACTCAATTCTCATGTAAACTCGCTCCCCGATTACCCAAGAAAGCTGTCTTCCTTGAGTAATCAAATTTCTGAATTGCATGTAAGAAACATTTTTATTGTTATGTCTCTTCAGGACAGCACAGCACAGTCTCATGTTCCAAACAACAATAAAAAACAATAATATTTTGTAAATATTTTCTATACCCATTGAGTGAAATGTTAATGCTCCAAACAACAGACAGCTGAAGTGAAACCTAAATTGATGGTTGTATTGCAGAAATGTATAATGCTTAGTTGCATTCTCATTACTAATGGTGCTAATAGAAAAAGAAAAATCCAAACTTGAAAATGTTTTAGGTAGTATGCAATGTACAAGGTTTCAGAAGAATGGTCCTTTATCATTGTTTATCCAGTAGTTAGCTGGAAAAAGGAAGGGACAGATAGGGACGTCCAAGCTGTTGAGAATTGCGTTGAGTTACTGATGCCAACGAACACAGGCCATCTCAGTTACATCGTAATGACTTTGGTTCTTTTTGTTACATAACTTGTATATTTTGTTTAAAAAGTGCATGTTTCCCTGCATCACAGTATTCATTTAATCATAAATCAAACAATACACAATTATGCATCTCAGAAAGTTTCCCTCTGATCTTCTTCCTCAACAGGTGAGACCCTGGAGATCTATCTGGAGGTTTATGTCAGTAAGGACTCCGTCACACTGCTGAACTCTGGAGAGGACTCTGTAGAGGACATCCTGGTGCTCCATCTAGACCGTGGCAAGGACTACTTCATTACCATCTCTGGCAACTACCTGCCCAGCTGCTTTGGCACCTCACTGGAGACTTTGTGCCGCATGAAGAAGCCCATCAGAGAGATCCCAGTCACTAAACTCATTGACCTGGTGAGGGAAAGCTAATCCAGCAGTCATGACAAGAGAAATATAGTCAGAACAGTGTTAGGATTGGTGAACACAGGCATAGTTTCAAGAGATTAGATGAAACTCTGATTGTGAAACCTAAACCTTCCCTGTCTGCAGTTTGGCTCAGATTGTAAGCCGATGGCCATTTTGTTTTTATGCTCTCTGTAACTATTCACTACCTGAAACCTGAGCTGGGGTGCGTGACGACCTGCTCCCTTAGGGTAAACTCAGTCACACAGAGATCCTATATTTGGAGAGCATAAAATGTCTCAACCTCTATATTTTTGGCCTAAATGGGCCAAGGGAACAAGGAAGTATCAAAGACATATGAGGGGAGCTCCTAAAAAACAGGGAAAACTGACTCAGATTGGACCTACTTTAGCCTGTTTGGTAAAAAAAGTATCCTCTGGTCTTATCGTGATCACCTTTGTCTGCTTCCATTATGCTATTTTTGACTTCACCCAATTTGGCTTTGGAATATAGTGTTACTACCACTCAGTACTCCTATTTCTGCTCAAACTGTTCCATTTTTTCCTACTGTACTGGGCCTACTGTATTTGATCAAACTATTTATCTACTGCTGTGATTCTGTGTTTATACATAGCACTTCTGTCTACTTTGTTCTTTCTTCTTTTGTTTCCCTTCATCGCCTCTTCTTGCCTTGATCATTCCTTTCCACTTCCATCTTCACTGTGGTTGTTGGCTGACTTCTTGCTCAGGGAGAGGACAGCTACATGGAAAAGGTAAAATATTAACACTGATAATGATCAGCTCTCCACGATAACTGGGTCAATGTCACATTTGTTACTAAACTTCTGTGATCAAGAATCTGCTTTGTGACACTTTGACGCTTGATAAGGTGAAATTGGTTCAAATATTATTAGAATCGGGATGTTATATCGATGTAATTCCAGTGTGTAACTTTAACCTTAATGACTCTCATTTTCAGTATAAACACAGTTCATATAGGCTTAAACATAAAATGGTTGGACCAATAGTTTTTCTGCTGTCCAACAAACAGAAATTGAAGGATTGGTTTTACATTTTATTCTTCCTGAGAAGTGGCTAGCTTAGCACAACTGTGTGCTGGGGAAACAGCAAGCTTTGCTCTCACAAAAGTTCATTAAAAACTGCATGCCCCAAAACAGACTAGTGTGAAAACAATACAAAGGGCTGAGTTGCTTCCTGTGAGACATAAAATCTGATCCTGGAAGCCCGGGTCCATGAGTTTGAAGGCTTATGAGATGCCACAATGTTTTTTCAACTCCAGAAGGTTATTTTGGCTGCAGTTATTTAATTTTGTTACAAACATCACACAGTCTAAGTCAAATACAATCTCACATTTTGTTTCACATTTGTTTAGTTCATACACAAACATAAATGTAAAAAAAACAACAAAAAACGTTTTATTTGAGTTTCTGGTTTAAGGGGAACTATGTGCTGTAACAATGAAGCCTTAGAGGTGCTGGAAGATTTTTATTTTATTTTATTTTTTTTACTTTGGACAGAGGCTGTCTAACTCCTTCCAAGATTTACACTAATCCTAAGACAAGATATTGCATTTCTCATCTCAGACATAAGTCACATTTCCTTATTTATTTTAACATGAAATCCTATATACGTACAGTATTCTGCACAGTGGCACTTAACTGCGGTTTTACAGATTGCTAAAACATATTTATACAAGCTAATTGCAAAGCTGAATGAGCGGTTACTCTTTTTGAATTTTAGTAAGATTACAAGGGCAGTGATTGGTATCCCTCAGGCAAACACATGCCAGACCTTGTCGGTTTATATATAATCTGTGCAGTGTGCAGATCAGTCACTTATTAAATCTCCCATAGCTGAATGAAGGCAGGGCACATGTCATATGTTACCTGCTGTCTCATTTGACAGCAGGTCATACTTATAACACAACTCCTTCATACACACAAATAAAACTGATGCGAAGAAGCTTTTGCATCTGTTCAGCTAAGATCAAACACTTTTATGAATCCTAATGACAAGCCTTATCTTTCATTTCATAGCTTGTTACTGAGAAGTGAAATTATACCTGCATGAACGACTTGCATGTTTTTCTAAACTGAAGCAATTCAGTATATCTTATTTTAAGTCTTTCTTGGGTTTGAAATTCCCTCTGAAAGACTGACTACGTTGTAAACATTTTAGGAACTTTAAACTTTGGGTTAAAACCTTAAAGCTTTAAAGCCTTTTTTCAGAAGATCAGTTCTGGATTTGTTGGCATCATCCCTCATTCAAGGTTCACTCCAGTTTCTGCTGCGTTTATGTGCAGTCTCACTAGCTGTATTATTTTTGGACATCTCTCACGAGTCTCAGGGATCCATTTGCAGAGGCAAAAGAATGCGATATCCAGCTCTTAGTAAAATGTCTCCCGATACCAGAGATAATCCTGACATCACTGCTGCTCCCACCCCATCAGTAATTGAGTAGTTGTGTCATGTGTAGTCATTCTAGCACTATCTGTTACACTTAATCAAAGCAGGATGAACTCAAAACAAGAAATGAGCTACTTTTTCTGCTACAATTTGTTAGTGTAAAACATTTTAATGCTGTGATACCTCCCAACAGGAGAAGTCAAGAATGAACTTTCTGATGGTTGATGGTACAAGTACTGAGGACAAACCTCTGAAGATCCCTAAGGAGGTGTGGATTCTGGTCGACCACCTCTTCAACAAGTCCTGTGATCAGGTGAGAAAGCTGCGGCTGCTAGCATTTTTGTCAGAATCACTAAGTAGGGGAGGGATATAGTTTAATCAGTCTGGAGCAGTTAGTGGTGACGGTAAAGTTAGCTCTTTTCCATCCATATACAGTACATTTTTGTGTATAATAATCTGGAATTGACTGAGGCCTTTAGAGGTTATCTGGGAACATGTGCCTTGCATGTAAGCTGACCCCACACGTCACAAAAACGGGGTATAGATTCTGTAGACCGCCAAGAGCACAGAAAAAACTGTGTATAATGTAGTATTGAAACTCTGTGGTTACACTGAAACTGTCAGCAGCTTTTCCTTCTCCTCTCGCAGAGACGTCAGCAGAATAACTGTGACAGCGGAGCTGCCGCTTTGATACAACCATTTCGTGCTGATCTTACATAACCATGAGCTTTCAACATAATCCCGCCTAATAAACCCATAAAACTAGCTTTAAAAGTTTTACACCATGTCTCTAATCAACCCTAAACAATCCTGATGTAAAACTATTTGACAATTTATACACACACAGGTCCCAGCTAATTAAAACAACAGCAAGACAAATGACATATGTGGCATATGACTAGATGGAGAAAAGAGGAGGATTGTGTTTATCAGAAACGCCATTTCATATTTATTCTCCGGTTTTTGATTTGGCCATGAAAAAGAGTTGTGGTCAAATCGTTGGTGTTTGGTTAACTGTATAATTTTTATTTAACGTGTACCCCCCACCCCCCCTTTTTTTTTCTTGTCACTGTATTTTATGAAGCCGGTTCATAAAGCCCTCGGATATGAGAAATTAGTTTGACTTAGGCACATAGACTGTTTTCCAATTTATATGCCGTTGCACTGCCTCTAAAACTCGCCTCACTACCTGTCTGAACACCCAGTAATCAAAAACAGTTTAAATCAAAAGTCATCCATACTTGCCTCTGTATGTTTTTCAGGAGGACTTGTTCCAGACACCAGGCTTACAAGAGGAACTGCAGAGCATCATCGACTGTCTGGACACCAGCATTCCAGACTCCATTCGTATCCTTATTGTGAACCCAGTCATGGCCTAGATTTCACCTATTTTGACCATTACTGAACTGCTGGAACAGACAATAACTGAAACACGCCAACACTCGCATACTTAATCACTTAGGGTTAGGTTAACTGTTATTTTTGCCATGAATAATAATAGTAATTAGGTAAACTGTGAGAGTAAACTGTGGAATCTACTTCTGAATGTCTTGCAAAAAGTGTCAAATGCAAAATAAAGATGGTTGATGCAATAAAACGTAATAAGAAGAAAAAAAGAAAACTATCATCAGGAAAATTTGCAGTTCATCATTATTAGGGGTGTAACTGTTCTGAAACTTGAGGCCAAAACTGTGCAACACACATGGTCTTCACCCTACCAGCTGCCAGCCTATCATTGTGCAGTTTTCTGCAAATTCATATTTCCTGATGCCCCAATATTCAATACAGTATGCCAGATATTTCTTGCATTAAGATAATCTATTACTTTCCTTTGTGCTCTTGCATTATGTCTAAATGCGCTATTGTGTCCAGAATAGTGTTTTTGGACCATCAGGTACTACTTTGCTGCTCTGCTTTCAGGGACATTATTAGACAGAGGTGTATAAATTATACAAGCTCAATACTCAAAAGTGTGTTAAAATATGAACATTCATCTATGCAGTGTCTATAAATCAACATATTTGGCCCAATCTTAGTACAGAATGTTTTGAAAGCCACTAACATCAAGAAAACAACAAAAAAAGAAGTATAAAGTATAATCTAGCTTTAAATTTTGCTCTAAAAACCTGATTTGGAAAATCATTTCACTGATCTCATTGGACATGTTTATCATGTTTACAGCTAATTGAGCCGGATACTGCATAATTACTTGCTGTAATTACTTCTCCCTAACTGTTCATGTAGCTGGTTGTAACCACTCTGTAGCTGAGGCTCTGCTGATCTTCTTGGAGGCGTTACCGGAGCCAGTGGTGTGTTATGAACTCTACCAACGGTGCCTAGACTCCTCTCATGACAGCCGCCTTTGCAAACAGGTGCAGTGATGACTCTTTTTTCCTTGTAGTACTTCCTTGTTATTGCATCAGTCCAGGATTTTGTTGTGTCATACACTGTATGCCATAAGTATATGTGCTGATCTTTCTTTCTGTCTTGTTGATTGACAGTTGATCTCCCAGTTGCCCCGAGCTCATCGCAATGTGTTTCGCTACTTAATGGCATTTCTGAAGGAACTTCTTAAACACTCACACAACAACAACCTAACAGCCAGTCTCATTGGTATGAAACACATGTTTTGTCTTAGTGTTCATTATACTTCATCACTCATTAATCAGCTAGTTTAATAGGTATTACCCTAGTTTAATGATCTCACTCAATTTGTAAAGCATAGCACAATGTTAGATTAAATAAGACTGAGTGGTAGAAATAGGTTTGTTGTTTGTATTTGTTCTGTTTATCTCATTTGTATAATCACTTTGAGCAACAGCATTGGTTATTTTATCCACATAAGCCACTCTGCTTATGTCTGGATTTATTGATTGTGGGGCCACAAGGCTCCTCCTCTATTTTTAAAATCAGTTTTTAGTACAGATGATTAAATTGCACTATACATTGTTTAAGGCTTTTGTAGATGATCCAGCAGGAGACTTAAAACACTATTTGCTCACTATCTTAGTTAGGGTTTTACTACATTTTAGTAACTAGCCTGCCAATTATAGGAAGTCTTTATAAATATAATTTTGTCCAGTTGCTCTTCATGCAAAACAAGTAATTTTGTCTTATTTTAGGTTTTATGTTAATTCTTTCCATTTCCTCTTTGTCCTGTTGGGTCTTAGCTAGGCTCTTTGCAAGCCTTCTTATCCGACCGCCTCCTAACCTGGTGGGCAGGCAAACATCACACGAACGGCAGAAAGCCACCGACTTCATTCTGGGTTTCCTCATGGCAGCGGACGAGGAGTGACAAAGGTTCATCACTGCATTAGTGGGGTTCGGAGTTGATTCCCAACCTGGCTGTGTAACATTATCCCCTGTGGCATTTGTCATCTCCTGGAGACCAGTGCAGCTGTTTTGCACCCTACTTCGCACAAACTCTCATGTTTGTGGTTCCCAAGACTTCCATCAGACGTGTGATGATGTTACCAAGTGTTAAATCTTCAGTTCATTCACAGTTAACCACTTGCTGAATTTGGAAGCATTTGGGAAAGTTTTGAACTGATGCCTATGCACTTTCAGATGACCTACAGTAGTCTGTGCCTCCGGACTAAAATTGTCCTTAGCTGACACTTCTTATTGTAGGTGCCCATGCCAAAATGATCTCTGAACAGTCACTGGGAATGATTATAAAAACACTATGTATCCATAGATGCTGAGAGAAAGGACATTTAATAGACTGAAATCAAGTACACTGTTAAAACAGAATAGATAGAAATGGGGCTCTTATCACTAAGAATATTTAAGCATTAGGTAAATCATGACAATCATCCATTTTGCAGCATTTCAGCTCAGAGGGCAATGTTAAGATATTTGAGAGAATTATTTGTTACCATATCAGTTGTATTTTAAGTGTTATTTATATTTTTCTTCCAAAGTTTGCACCATCTGAACAGTTTTTGGTTCTTATTATAGTACGGTTTATTGTCAGCTCTTCATTGATTCTAAAAAAATGTTTAATTGGGAATATTCAAGTTTTTTTGTTTTTTTTTATCAACATCAACAAAACTCTTCGTTGTAGATGTGTGCTGTGTTTCTCTACAACCTCAGCTGTGAGTCTCACATCTTCTTTTGCCAGTTCAGTAAGAGTTGAGTTATGCAACAACTCTGGTAACACACTAACATCTCAGTCGACCGGAATCATGTGTAGTCACGCTCTGTGGTTCTTTGTCATGAATTATGTAAAGAATGTAGTGATTGTTTCCATGTTTCATGGGTATTTGACTGTCAACATGGTGGTTGCAGATTTATAATGGTGTCCACATTTGTCATGAAGGTGGTACTGACGGTGTCTTTGTTTACTTGTTTTCCCCATTACTTATGTCACATCTTAAAGCTCATTGTTCATTGTCTTAGGCCTCTGTGATGCCGAGACACAGCTGTAAAATAATAAGTGATGCAGAATATAATAGCTAACCAGTCTGCAGGATCCTGCCGTTTGTTTTCCATTTTCTTTTTAGTTTGTTTGCTTTTTAGTCTCTGTAGCAAAACCGCTATTGGCTAATGAAATAAGGACCTTCAAGGATGTGTGCAGTGCCCTGGACAGTATTTCAGTATTTTCATATTTCATAGGTTTACTCAAGTATCAGCATTATCTATATCAGCATTAGCTTTCCCAAGAAGTAGAAACAAAATAAATGAACATTAATTTTCCTTGCCAAGTATCGCATGAAGTGATGCCCAGAGGTTTAGTTCTCTTTACATCAAAAGCTTTATGACATAATCTGAGAACAATGACAATCATGGCACTTAGAAGAAGAAAAAATTGAGCTGAAAGTGTTAGATTCTTCTGTTGGCCTTAATCAAGCTGAGCATCACCAGAATCTGCCTGAACTAGTAGTTTCTGGTGAGTCAGATTTGGGAGAAACATTTTAAGGTCAACTTCGTCATTCACCATGTCAAACTGAAAAAGCTGTATAGTCTAAAACATATGATTTTTGTCTTATGCCACTGTACAAGTTGATGTGTCTTTGTGGAGTCGTGTGTTTTGCTTTCTGTTCTGTCGCACTCTGTTCATAACAATTTAAAAGTACACAAGGAAACACTTGTTTTCAACTTTTCAGATTTTTTAAAGGTACTATTAATTTATTTAACAGAAATAAACCTATGTATAAAGATGTTTCCTGTTCTAGTTGAACATGTTGATGGTTTCATTTACTCCTCTGGTCCATGTGAAATCGTTCCTGGCTGATGTTCATGCTATAGTTAGTCACCTCGACGGCTGATGAGAGATCTTTCACCTCAGTGCTACATTCATATTTCCTCTACATATAAAATCCTGCCTCGGATCTGCTGTGTCTGTTTGCCTGTTGTTGTGTTGGTGTGGCTCAGTTTGAACCAGTCCGGACATGGCCATGCTCAGAGTGTCTTCCTACCGCAAGCTGTTTGAAGAAGATACCTGGAGTCGAAATGGAGGGTTGAGTATGCAGTGTGCGGGGCAGTACCGGACCTCTGCCAGGTCAGTGTGGTTATAATGGAACCAAATGGAACGTTTTTCACATTTTAGTGAGGTTCAAGTGTTATAACACTTAAAATATGAACAATTTAAGCTGTTTTTGACAAAAAGCAAATGTTTCAGGTATTTATGTGTCAGGGTTATGAGGATTTACATGTTCCTTACAGTGTAAAGCTTTTCTTAATCCAGCCATTTGAGAATTCAGGTGCTTTTCTGTTTGGAGTTCCCTGGAGGCAAGTTTCCTGCACCTGTGGGTTTTCTCCAGATACTCCAGATTCTTTCCTCAGTTCAAAGACATGCAGTTAGGTTCGTTAGTGACTCTAAAGTAAAATTGTGATAGACTAAAGTCCTGACCAAGGTGTATGCTGCCTCTTGCCCAGTGACAGCTGAAATTAGCTCCTGCAACCCAGCGACTCTTAATGGGAATCAGTTTTTTTTCTTCATAAAGTAAAATGTACTTATTATGCAAAGTGACCGATTTCAGAATAGTATATGTTTGGATTATAATCAATGCTACATTTACATAATTTTAATCTTGGACTTGCTAATATTGGGCAGTTTTTATTATCTGTATACTGCTGTGTAGCCTAATCTATTTTAGGACATATGTTTATTTGTTGATTGTAATTTATATTGATGATGTGAATCTGCAAAGTAACTTAAATAAAATAATAGAGTTAAGTACAATATTTCTGTTTGAAATGTAATAGAGTAGAAGAATAAAGTAGCATCAAAGTGAAGAAGACAATGAAAGTACTGGTACTTAGTACAGTGTTGAGTAAATATACTTAGTTACTTTAGAGCTGTGATAAAATGTTTCCCTGAAAGTTTGAATGCTGATGGCAGATGCCTCTAGTGTTCATGGAAAAGAAACGTCATCATGTTCTGCATTGTTCACTTGCCATGACAGGCAGGGCGGAAACGCAGTGAAGCATTTAAAGAATGAGGCTGTAGCAGAAACTGGTTTTAGTTCCTTTATTCAGTCCACAGAGAAAATTATATGTGACTGTTTTAACTGAATGCATATTTGAAGGTGGCCAAATAATCTGAGATCCACCAGAGTTCAGTCCAGTCACTGGTATTTTACATCCTTTTCTCAGGGGTGCGGCTGTTGACAAGTGTGACTATGACATGTTCGACTTTGTAGCTGCCAAGGCTCTTAATAAGAAAGGTCTGGACCAGTTTTTCCAGGACCGCACTACCATCGCTGCCCTCAATGACCGCCTGGTCAGCCTCATTGAGCTGGTGAGGACAAACTGTTGCTGTTTCCAATGACCCTCTGCTCTGTAAAGCCTTCTCTTCTGTTCTTATTTAAACAGTGTGTTCCTGGCTGTTCTGTGCTCTGCAGGCCCGTTGTTTTGAGGCAGAGAACGAGTCTCTTGAATGTCAGATTGTGGAGCTGGAGGAGAAGCTGAACAGTCAGCAAGCCTCCTCCAGCATCACTAACACTGTGGCTAAACCTGGCTACAGTCTGGATGCTGTGGTAGAAAGACTGCGCAAAGAACGGGTAGGAGAGTGCTGCTGCAGCTGGGTGTGTCCACTGCATGTCTCTCTCTGATGCTTAAATTAAGTTTTCTCACAAGCAGTTCATGTCTCACCCCATCCCATCAATTAGATTTATACAGAGAGAGACAGCTTGATTTATAACCTTGTCATAACACTTGTCACTGTCATCACTGCATCCCTCTGCAGGATGAGATTCTGTGTGACACTAAAGAGCTGCAGAAAGAATTTGAACGTCTGAAGAAGGATTATGAGAAGGCTGAACAGCAGAGGATCTTCGTCCAGCAGGAACATCAGCTCGTAGCTGAGGTAATAGTTAATGGAAGACGGGGTTATAGCCACGATTTGAGAGTCCCAACTACCCCTCCCCAGCAATTTGATCTGAAAAATTATCTTAAAATATTAGAATAATTTTTATATTTTAAACTAATAAAGTCAATATTACACTTACAGGTATCTGATATGAAACAACAGCAGAAAAGAGTAAAATTTATCCCAAACAAGTGGGACATGAATGAGTAACGTAAATATTAGTTTAACTGAATTAGTTTAGTAGTACTGTAAATAATTTAAAAAATAATTATTGGTGTCATAGCAGTGGAATCTAATTCTAAAAGAGACTAATAAATGCTGAATTCTTCCAACTTCTAAAAAAACACTATTATATATTATGCCACTTGAATAACAACAAAAACAAATATGGTAGAAGTATTACAACCATGTATAATCTGTAATAATAACTTGGGTTACAGATGGTCTGATTTAACTTTATTGTTATGACTGAAACTAAACTTTGTTGGAAGATATTCTAAAAAGAGATTCTGAGAGTCAACAGCTCATTGTAATGCAAAAAACAAAGGCTCATGGGTTTTCACTACTGAAGAAACATTAACTCTTTAGTTGTAAATTATTTTTTAGTTGGTGCTGTAGATATGATGTCTTGCCCCCAAAATGTTGATGAAATGTCCTGTGGAGATTAAAAAAAACAAAACAACTGAAGCAACAGAACTTTTTATACTTCCCAGTATACCAGGGAAGCTCTAAAATCCCCTATCTTACTTATTTGCAGCAATAGCACCTTTTGTTAGTAGCTGATGAATTCTTATGTCGTTCAGACCCTACTATGACGTGGTAATGCAAGTATAAATAAGACCTCTGTTGTGATAATGTTCCTTCAGCACTAGATGGCAGTGTTTTCTAGTGTCTCTCTTCCTCTTTCCACTCAGCTTGTTGGTGAATCACTTGGAACTCTGCACATCTGCTCTGTAGCACTACCCAATGGGTGGTGTTCACCAGCAGCTTCAAATCTGGGCTGGTGGCCCACTGCAACCTGAACCACCAACTTTTCCTAATCTCATACTCTTCTTAACACATGCCAGAACCCATCTCTTTCCAGCTGGCCCAGTTGTGAGGGATGCTTTAATTTCTCCCTTACAGATGTAATGCAGGCTGTGATATGGTGCTGTAATGTTCCTGCTGGCTCAGTTCTCAGGTTCTGAATTGGAAGCAGCTGCAGAGTGACAAGTCTTGGTGGGAAATCGGCAGGGAGGTAGAGGAAGAGCAGAGATGCGGAGGAGAGAAGCAAATATTACACAGCTCAGCCCACAACTAGCTGCAGTTCTCAACATAATAGCAGACTGACAGTGATGAAACAAGGCACTTTTGGTTTATTTTAAAATGTACGACTGGCTATTGTATTGTTTCCTCCTGCCAATACTGCTCCATTTTCAACTCCCACAAATTTCTCCCTTTCATTGTCTCGTAGTGTATTTCTTCCGCTTCCAGATGTTGATGGCTGCGGTAAAACACAGCAGCACAAATTAACTGAGCTCAGAAGTGAAATACAAATACAAAGACATGGATGAATGAACTGTTTTAATGACCCAAACATGTAGTAAGTCCAGGTCAGTAAGGTGCCTTTCAAGCTAAAAGAAGTGGCCACTCAAAAAAAAAAAAAGCATTCTGCAGAGACACTTAGGTAGAAGAAAGAGAGAAATTAAATTAAACTATTTTATTTTTATTTTGTCATATTGGTGTAATGACTGCTGGTTCCTTAATAAAAAAATAAAATAATAAAACT
>OMLM01012833.1:30946-59224 GCA_900302695.1 Helostoma temminkii
TTAGTAAAAACTCAAATTCTATTAAATTTAATTAAAAAAAATTCACTGTGTTGACTATAAAAACAAAAGCTGATGATGACTGCCTTCTTTTCTTTTTTTTTTTTTTTTTAGCTCATTGTACAACCAACTAATCCTTCTCTCATTACCCCCATCTCCAGCAAAACCATTAATTTTTGGTATTTAGTGCCCTTTGTGTCCCTATGGAAGATCAGCATATTTATAACCCTAGATGTAGAACAATTTCAGAGTCAAAATTAAATAAATATTTAATTAGATTTAAAACAAAAAGTCATTTTAAACACAAAGAAAATCACTCACCAACAACTTTCTTGGATCCCTAAGGTTGTATGTATGTATATGTACTGTTGTATTTATTTGAGAAATTAACAAAAATTGCTTAAATTGTTTAAATATGAAAACAAGGTGGTAAATACATACCAGTGTCCATATTTTATACTTTATAATGGTTCCCTGGACATAGACAGGTAAGATGCTACATCATTTCTAGGAACTTGAAACCGAAACAGACACAAATGGGCTATGAATGAAACTGTCACATTGTATACTGGCATTATATGTCTCTCTTTTGTTGTTAATGTCTTTGGGGTCATTTTAAACCTGTTTTTGCATCTGACTTTGTTTATTTATGTTCATTATTATTAACATACTCCATACAGAGGCCCTGGCCTAGAAGCTTGCTGATCTAGAGGGACTGTGGTCTCTAGGTCCATTTCTGTAATGCGCCCATGTAAATAAAGGATTTTCATCTGTTAGGTTGCTCTGGATCTTATGGATGTGTAAAATCACTGTTTGGTAACACCTACAGGTTTAATAAACATTACATTTTCAGCCTTTATTCACTGCAGAATACACAGGTGTAAATCTGCTCTACTGAAGTGCTCTTGATCAGGACCTCGGATGCCACTGAAAACGACCATGAAGGGAACAGTGCTTTATAGATGTTTGTTTATATTGGTATAATTTATATGTTTCTGTGTTTCTGTAGGTCTCAAAGCTACAGAAGGAGCTTGCTGAACTTGAAAAGCATAATGAAAAGCTGGAAGACGAGGTTGAAATGAAGAAGGCTGCATACATGGATGAGATTGCTGAGTTGGAGGTATGAAAGTGGACTGATTAATGTAATCATAGACTGAAATGGACCAGTGGTTTTGGTTAATTCTGTCATTTAATCTCTCTCTAACTCCCCCACCTCCAAACTATGTGCATGTGTGCATGTTATGCAGTGTACTATAGATAAAATACGGCACAGTAAAGCCGACCTCCGAGCTCAAGTGAAGGAGCAGTGTGATGACTACAAAGTGCTGCTCGGCGAGAAGATGGCGAGAGACATGGAGATTGCTGCCTACAGGTAAGACAGGCTGATGTAATAAACCTGATCTAATGCAGACTTTTCTCGTGTGTAAAGCTATTTTGAATAATAAAGGTTGTGGGCTTCATATTTCAGAACAACCATGTAAACTAGCCTTTACATGGTTACATGAAGCCTTTCCTTAACGTGGATAGGTGCTTTTGAAGCCTCTTGTGATATATACTAGTCTCTTTATAAACATTTTTTGAATGAGGTTCATTCTTGTAGATGATCAGAATTTATTTCTGTTTGATTAGTAAGTTTTGGACCATTCTGATTTATTGTAATTTTACAATGACTACCTGATGCATTTGGCAGAGTGTATTATAGCTGCAGGTTGTAAACTCCAGTATATTTACCCGACAGCTACTTTTTAGATTAACATGTGAGCTAATAAAATCTGATGCAAAGCTTTAGTATCAAACAGTCGTATATAAATTACCTTGAACTTACTTACTTACTAAAACTGTTTTAAATTCTAATACACCGACCTCAAATTTTACACATCTGGATTATTACATTTTTACCTGAGATATATGACTTGGCAACAGGTCACAATTTGAAGAATCTCTGCTCTATACACAATGCAGCCTTTTAGATGCTGTAATTTTTACAAAAAACAGATGATTTCTTCCTCCTGAGATTGACTTTATAGATCTAATTTTGCAATAACAGACCATAATGTACCAGTGCTGACCCAATTCCCATTTGTACATTTTGTAATGAAGAGTTGTCGTAAATATGACATTTGCAGTCACCCTCCATGCCTTTGTGAAGTGAGCTCCCATCTTAGTTTAGCTCGAAGTTGTTACTCTTAAATGAGACCCCTTAACACCCACCATATGTCATGTATTCAGTGCAGTTTAACTACAGACATAACAGTGTGGTCTGTTAGTGAGGCTGTCAGCACTCAGGCTGGGATGGACAGACTTCTGGAGAACATGGTGGTTTTCATTCCAACAAAAACACTGAGCCAGGTGATTTCACTGATTAGTTTATCTTCTCCTGTTAAATGTGTTAAACTCATAAAATCAACTGTTGTAGTTTCTGAGTGCAATTACAATCTACAAACGTCCTTACTGTTGATTCCCATCTGTACTGTGAGAACAGACTTCCCCTCTGTAAAGCTCCATCCGTTGTTTAAACCTGTTGATGCGAATGAACTGTTAGGAGCAAAACACATGATTTAAACAGACTGAGATTAACCAGATGTTCTGTTTATTTTTCGAATTTTTTACACAAGTGCACAAGAAAATGTAATAGTCTGCAAGTGTCATATCTATTGTCACCATGAACCAAACACATTTCATTGTGAATAATTCAAGGACTATTTCCGTAAGAGTCTAGTCAAGTGTTTGTGTTTTATGATCCAACATCTTGCATTATGTCACCTGGACATCCGCATTCTCCATAATAAGACACTTCTGCAGACAAAGGTCTGACATCATGGACCAGCCGTTTCCCTTGGGTTCACAGTAACCGGCTCTTGAATCCGATGCGGTTTCCTGTAAGTGACCTTGAAGACGTTTCATGTCATTCCCTCTGTTCCTTGAGGTTGTTTTACCATCTGCCATCCTGGTATGTGGAGTGACGCACTTCTTCCATCTCAGCTCACAGACTTCCTCCTGTGACCCTCTATCGCCAATGGGACTGCACGTGACCCCCAGGGGGCCTTGCTGCAGGCCTGAGCTCAGACCCTCACATTGTCTCATTAGGGCAAAGAGGACCTCACACTGTCAGCGACATGTGCTGAGCCTCGGCCAGCTCTTCTCCACACTATTCTGCTAATGTCAGTGCCCCCCTTACACACATTTCTGAATTCACCACAATTTTAATTTAATTCCTAAAGACTTTTGAGGCACAGGAAAAAGGCACACAGTTCATGCCAGCTTTTTTTTCACCCTTTCTTTACTTACTGGATCTGTGATTAAAACCATGAATAAGAAATGAAAATGGTGGTTGTTTATTCTCTTTGCCGTGGCAAACTGTCTGCACATCAGACCCTAATGACCTCAGGCTGCTATTACTGGGTGGCTTATCGCCTGTGAAAGCATCTCAGAGCAGTTTGGGCAGATGCTCACTGCTTTAGCTCATTGCTAATGTGAACCATATAACACAGTAATTCATTCTCCTGTTCATTGTGGTATGACGCAGCAACAGGTTCCTCAGCTAACGACAAGATCCTTTTCATTTCAGAGCACATTTAGCAGTAGCTGACTGCAGGTTCTATTTAAAAACCTGCTATAATAAGTGGTTTGTGTTACTCCTGTCTGCTCCACTGAGCTTTATAGTTTCTTGTTTTAGTTTTCTGACCCACGACTTTACTGCTTTAACTTTCCCCTCTAAGATACAACAGAAACACACGCCTAACTAACTGTTTAGTGCAGTGATTCCCTCAGCGTTTGGTAGAGACCAAAAACAGAGGAGGAGTGGACGACCAGGACGACACAAACATGACTTCAGATTAATGATAATCTTTGTTTTTTGAGTTTGTTTGGTCTATAATTCCGGTTATTGTTAGATTTAAAGTCAACTACAGACTAATTGATAATTACAGTCTTTGAAATGGGATTTGAGGTGAGATGAGTCTGGTTATATTTGCTTAATTATATTTGCAAAAATAAGCTCTGAGCCTGTCTTTGCCTCTTCTGCATTACCTATGATTTTATCAGTTTCTTCTTCATCCATAAAGCATGTCTTTATGTGTTCCTCTGGTTCAGGAGTCTGGTGGAGGAAGAGGAGGAGAGGCTGTGCAACCTGTGACTCGGGGGGCTAACCGGGGCCGGTTAGTGGCTGGATGCTCCTACACACATGTGGATTAGAAAACAGACAGACGAGAAACCAGACCCAAATCTGCGCTATAATGAAGCTTAAGGTACCAACGCAGCAATTGGAGCACAAGTATACTTATCATGACAGATTAATGCTGTCTGGAGGCCTAAGCCAGGCCATTGATAACCGATTGCTGGCAGATGACCCCGAGAATCCGAGAAGGATGGAGCTGTCCAAAACTGTTGGGTGGAGGGGAGCTAGGTGATGAGTGTGTAATCATTCAGTGTCTGGCTGGGACATTTCCTTGAGTGGGTTATATTTTCACCGGCTCACTGATATGATTCATAAAGGTTTCGTTCCCTCTTTGTTGAACAAGCCTCACAAACAGAAACTCAGATACAGACGCACTCACACACAAGCTAAACCATGCGGCTCTGTAGAGTCACTCCCCTTCTGATACCACCTCATCCATCACTCAAACTGATTACCAGCCCTTAACCCATGACCCACTCACTGTTAACAAACATATTGACATCTCTCTCTTCAGTAACTAAAAGAGTCTCTCCTTACTTTTGCTTTTACAGCCATGCTTTCATGTAGGTTTTACATATTTCTGTGTTTGCTTTACAAATGGTTCGTTAGCTTGTTTTTCGCCAGCTCTCACAAAATGAACACCTGGGTCTTGATTCATTATTCCTTCTTTGAAAAGCAGTTTCTCAATTTGCCGTGTTTGTGTTTGTGTTGTTTTCATTTCAGAAATAAAAACATTAGGTAAAACATTCCTCAGTAATATTTTTCTTATTTTCTACAAGCTGTCTGTGATAAATCACCATTGAGTCCTGTTTTTGCACAAGTGTCAGAATGTGCTTTAGATTCTGATTAAATAAAACTAGCTCCTAGCTTGAGAGATCACCTCTTACTGTGTTTTTTATTTAAATTTTTTGTTTCATGAGAACAGCTTCTGAATCCTTGGGCTTAAGACTTTCCCTGTACTGAAAGTATGCAGAAGGCTGGAAGATTTATGTTCAGTGATCCTTCTTTCATTCATCTTCATGCTTAACGTGAGATTTGAACATTCCCAGCTATTAGTGATCTCAAAGGCTTGTTAGCTCTGCCATAAAGATGAAAAATGCTGCTAATAACAGATCAGATGAGATTAGCCACACTCAGTGAACTTGTGCTGAGGAGGAGTTAGCCTCTGTAATAACTAAGTTCAGGGTCTGGAGAAGGGGCTGAGTGGCTGGGGTGACTTGTTTAATTGTCCCGACATGAAACATGGCCAACTCAGGAGGAAGCTGCTGTGTCTGTTTTTTTCAGGGCTGCAGAGCTCAGTCAAGACATTTTTCCTGAGCTCTCCAATCTTTCCTGATTCTGTACCTCCTGAAAAAGTGTGGTGTGCTATATGGATATCTATATGGAAATGGACGAATCATTAGTAAACTTCAGGCTTTCAGGAAATTGATGGTCTGTCCAGCTCCTGTCCATACAAAAAAACTTATCTTTATACAATTTGTAAATGTATGTGAATAAATATCATACACATTAAAGCTCTAAAATAGAATAATAATCCATATTTATTTATTCAAATGTGGAAAACAAAAATCCTAAGTCCTGATTTAAAAGAACTATAATTTGAGTTTGTTCTGAATGTGTGAGGAATAAAACTGAGTAGTTCTGTCTCTGGAGACTGTAAACAAACCTGCTCCACATGCCCTCAGAGGTGTAGAGTGTTCAACGGCTAACAATAAACATGTCAAAACATAAAACATCACTTTGTAGAAGTAAAAGGTTTAATTCTCTGTACCAGAGAAAATATATATAGTAAAGAAAATATAGTATATATCCTAGTATGTATTCTTAAAATAAGTTGTGAAGCAATGCATTGAAAACCACACTCATCTATAGAAAGCACAGTACATTTTCATTATGGCAACAAATAGTGAGAATGCAGGAAAAAAAGATAATTATAAATAAAAATAATAAAAAACACCCATGACTAAGATGTGACGAAAAAGCTCATAACTTAACGCCTATGAAATACTAACAGGGTAAATTAACACACTTTCAGAGTGTGCAGACAAAGTACGGACAGGCTCTTTTAAAAGCAAAAAATGTTAAATTGCATGTTTGGATTTGCAAAGATGTTATTTCCATCTTCTTTTAAAACCCAATTAAGTATTTCAAAGTCTCTTGATATTTGTGAGTGTGGTGACCTCAGTGCTCCTCTGTTTTCCTTTGCCCCCTTCACACATCCTTGACAACTGAGAAAAATGTGCGTTAACCTCTCAAAGCTGGTTGGTGACATTAGGTGGCCCGGGGCAGGACTGTGGCACCTCCACTCCTTGAAGCTAGACAATTTAATTTGAAGTCAGAGACTTTGAAAGCTGAGTCATGGATCAGTGATCAGCCAGTGCTTTGGCCTTTTCATCCCCCCCCCTCCTTTTTTTTACTTGTTTCTGTGGACAGGGGGTTGAGAAGGCAAAACCTCACCAACACCAACAAACAAAGAAGTCTCTGCTGGGAATAAATGAGAGGTTGGTACCTTTAGTGCAAGACTGACTGTTTTCAGTGCGACTTCACTGATGGTTTGCAGTGCTGAAAGAAACTATTTCACACAATATGTGCAGTGGACATAACATTAACTTCACATGGTGCAGGAATGTCTTTACATTGAGAATGGCAGGGCCAAGCTGATAAATTATGATATCTGAGTTCGTTGTAGCAGTCAACATATCTTCAATCTGCAGCATAGCAATTTGATTAAGGCCTGAGGTAATGGTAACCCAGGTCAGCTTGTATGACTCAGCTCAGCTGTCACCTATACGTAGGTATCCCCTGAATACACTTATCCGTTCAGGTTCAGTCAGACAAATAAACACTGTCTTCAATGTGCACAAAAGTAATTTTTTAAAGGCTCTTCGTGGCAGCTTGGACGTAACAAACCAAGCTGGTGTTTAGAAAGCAAATAAATAAGAAAGGACAGGGTTGAATCAAGGAAGAAAATAAGAATAGTAAAAATATACAAAGGAGAAAGAGCTATTGAGAAAGTATCTCCTTAACAAGAAGGAAACAAATAATAAATTATGGGGCCCCTCTCCCTTGAGGCAGCACTGGCATGCCTGAGGGCAGCAGGAAGTGGGCATCCTTTTTTTAATAGGGGTCGTGGACATGCTTCCACTGTGGGAGCATCACATTGGACGGGGTCACAGTCCCGAGAGAAAACTGCTTGGAGAAACACACAAACTCACATAGCTCTTCACGGAGTGTATATGCCATGCGGTGTTGAATGAAAATGGTGGAAGTGTGACTGTGTAAACCCCGGGACCCCCATCATGCCGTTGCTTCAGTTGCTGCTCGGCTCATATCTGCAATCGCACTTGTCCTGTATAACTGAGGGGCTGCTGACAGGCGTGACCCCACATTTACCCTGCACCCCCCTCATGTCTGTCCCAAAGCAGGTGGTAAAAACCACCAACACGACACTCTTCGTCTAGAGCCGCCGCCTGAGTCATTTTTTATATCTTCTTTTCTTGGCAAACTCAATATTAACTTGTCTCTAGATCAGGCGTTAAAGCAAAACAGCTTTTTTTAATTTCCCCAAACTCCACTCAGTGAGTTAGTCACCACCAAAGTTGATAAGTGTCCAATTAATCAACTTCACTAGGCTTGCTGGATGGATGCGGATAAAAGTCTGGGCTACAGGGAACACCAGAGAAAACAGCCAGGATTAGTATTCTGCTGCAGTGACTCGCAGTCCCATTAAGGATGTTAGCATCTTTTTAAAGAATAGTGACTTTATTGTCAGCCTAGGGCTTACACACATCCAACTGTTTGCTGTATTGGATTTTTGGCAGATGGTCGGTGTGGATCTTGGCCACCATTGAATTCACTTCATATTGTGAGCAAATGGGCTGTTCTCTGCACTTACCCTACATATAGCAACTTAAGCCTTCATTGTAATAGTTTCTTATCAGTTTGGAAAAATCACATCACAAAGTTACAAGATGTCATCCCCCTGTTGTAGCATTTACACATAAGTTTTCTGGGAATTCTGTACATAGATGGCTTACTCTGTAAGAATGACCTGGACTAAACGTAATGTACACAGTGATCTCTCTTGAGCATATAACACTATTTAGAGACCACTGTGTGTTTTCAGTTTGACACAATGTAGATAACACACAGGCACAAATGTATTTTATTATTGGTTTATTAAATTAAAGCTACAGTTTGTAATTTTCTTTTAGAATAAATGCTCCAAAACATTGTTATTTGGAGAGGTCATGGATGTATTTAGACAACTGGATGTGCCAACTTTTATCTTTGTGATGCCATCATGTGATGTATTTAGATTTTAAATGTACTATTTAGCAAGAAGCTAATTTTCTGGTGCAGGACAAGAAGTGCACCACAGGTTTACTTGAGGTTTTTTCCTTAAAAACCTGCAAAAGTGTGAAAATGATAGGAACAAAAATGAAAATGGTAAAAACAACAAAGCTGTGGACCATAAAATCAGAAGGCAATGCTATGCTCTGTATAGATTCCCAGTGAGGCGTTTAAACATATGACAACCTTCAAATTACACATAGACATTTGAGCCACTATGATTACAAAATCATATGTTGGAATTGAAAAGCTTTGTTTTCCTTAATGAAAACATTTATTTCTTTTCCCGTCCACTGATTCATTGGAGCCCATAGCCAATTTCTCTTCCTGCGCCTCTCAGGACGTGAAGCCAGAGCACCAGTAGCCCAAACTATCATAATTTGAGCTGGGAGTAAGAAATCACATGTGTCACAGTTTATGTCGGCAGTCTTAGCCTGGAGCAATGGCTGGTTTCGAATTTGGAACAAACTGCAAAATCATTTTCTTTGTGCACTAGTCATTCATCCTTTTCCCAGACACCCAAACATCTCGGGCCTGTTTCTCCTCAAACTGACACAACAGGCAGGTAAGCAACATTTTCCATTCTTCAATCGCATATGGGTTTTCAAATTATATTTTAACATATGTTAAAATGTAATCTGTTGTAAGTTGACATGATTTCCACATCCTATCTTATTTTAAGAAAACCTCTTGGTATCAAGTAAAGGACAACATCATATGGACCAAATTGAGATCACGTAGTGGTGTTGAGTTGGTTATCCACTAATTTAATCTTAGAATTGTCTTCTACATTATTTGGGAGGGTCAGCTCAAATAATCTTGGAGTAGACTCTTTGTTCAGCACCATGAGTGACCGTTAAATGAAGGGTTGAATGTTCAGCCACCAGTGAGCCTCAGTACAGCTACTACAGAGCTCTACTGCCCTTGTGCCGTTCCACCTTAGAGGCTCACCAGAGGACCTGTCGGCCCTGCGATGTTTTACAGCTCAGTTTGCAGACAAAACACTTCACTACCAAATCCCCCTCAACAACATCTGCTGCCAATTTAGTGGAGGCATTCCTGAAGTTTGTGCTGTTTAATATTCACTGGGGTTAGGATCTGCTGGGACAGAGGTGGATGCGAACAGAGGGGAGGGGAAACCAGCTTCTACAATCCTTTGGTCCAGGGTCCAGACACAGTGAAAAATGAGGGGTTAACAAAGAGTGAGCTGGAGCAGAGGCAGGTTAACTGGGCTAATTTGCAGGGATAATAATGGTGTTCATGCAAGGCCTTTGGGGAGCAGCAGTGTGGAACACAGACCTGACAACCACACAGGAAGTTTACAACTTGGCTCGGCAAATCAAAATGTATTTAATCATCAAACAAGCAGTGAGTGGCTGGCGGCAGGGCCAGGGCCAACAGCCATCCTGAAGATGAAGACAAATGTTTGGAGAAGGGACTCAGAACACCAGATCTATACCTCAAACATTTCAGACCGTTAAAACCTCAGATTTTATAGCACAAGGTGCATATAAATGTTTGCCATTTGCCTTGAGCAGGTTATTAACATTACTGGGTGTATTATATATATGTGTGCTGGCAACTATTCTCATGTGAATATCTGGAAATATGTAGTTGTTCCATAAAATAAACAATAAACCTGGATGCATTGCAACATTTATAGGAAATTACTTGCATATAACAGCACATATGTGCTGCCTCACTAAGCTGAGAGAAAGTAATAACCCAGTTAATTGATAATTAGAGTCATGGCCTTCTTAAATATGGCCACACAATGTCCTTTTGAAATTTTATTGATGTATCCCAGGCACTGCTAATTTTAAAAATGCAGGAAATTTAAACCAGTGCCCCCCCTTTTGCCCATGTTTATCTGTTTATGATTATTTCTATGAGAAAATATATTTTTAGTTTAATATGTTTTAATACCATGCAGAGAAGGAAACTTTAAAGTGCAAATACTAAAGTTCAGCTTTGTTTGTTTCAGTGGGATGTTGTTCTCTCGTTTGTGGGAATATTTACTTTTCATCATGTGCAGGAGATATCAATTACTAACCTTCTTGTTTTGAGGTGAAATGGCAATTTATGTAAAAATAAATTCTATCTATATTTTGCACTGTGCTTTATCATTCCCAAGTTATCATTCCCTGTTGAGAAGATGGTATTTCAGCGGTTGATACAACCAGGACTATTTAATGAAAAGGTGATGTGGATCGTGCAACACCTCTGCTGCTCCCTCACTAAAGGACACGTCTTTGCATAGCAACTGCATAAACAAGTGTCTCCCCATTTAAAGGAAGGTTTTGAGACAACACACAAGGCTGCAATTCATTATAGAGAGCCAGTCATTGAACATGTTCATATCTTAGTGCACATAGAGAAATATGTCCACAAAGCAAAAATTGGGTGAGGAGTGCAGTGCAGTCTGGTGCACAGTCTGATGACAGGAAGTAGGAATTGTCACCGTGTGAATTCACACTTTCCCCATTTCTGTAAATATGAAGCTACAGCAAGCAACAAGTTAGCTTAGCATAAGGACCAAAGACAATGTTAAAGGATTGGACTGGCTTTGCTTGAAGGTAATAAAATCCATCTATTAACAACCCCAAAGCTCACTGTTTAACATTTTATGCAGTATTCTGTTTGTTCACTCTTAATAAGTGTACAGAGTGTTTTATGTAGTGGACTATTTCTTGGTTGGAACCAGAAATTTACTTGAATCTCAGCTGGTTGCCTGGCAGCTCCTCCCTGGAAATAGTCTGTGTTAAGAAGCAAAATGTTTACATTTGTTGTTTAAATTAAATTAAATTTATCATGTTAGTTTTGCCATTTTTTAGAGCTGTTTATGCCTCTTTGTGCTAAGCTAAGCTAACGTACCTCTGCACAAAGGTAGAATCCACCGACTGTACCAGCAAATCTATAGCTCACCATAACTCTTTTTTCTCAGTTGTTTATTCTTACCTTATTTCCTGTAAGTCAGTCGAGCGGTGATGTGGATCATGCAACACCTCTGCTGCTCCCTCACTAGGACATGTCTTTTCATGGCATAAACATCTGTCTCTCCATTTAACGTCTTGAGACAATATACAAGGCTGCTATTCATTATAGAGAGCCAGTCATTGTGGACATGGAGAGCTACGTCCACTAAGGACATAAGCTCTCATATCCATGCAGTGCAGTCAGAAGACACGTCACAGGGAGCAATGTTAAAAATCAAATGGGTCTTCTATGCAAATGCCAATACTATTATTAAGTTGAGCTTTATTTTAATATTGAACTTAATTGCAAGGACATTACAACTTTGTTTGCTTGTCATCACTAGTACATTGTAATAACAACATTTAAAATGAAGTGACTTTCTGGCGGAAACTGAGCACACAGTCTGTTAACAATACGTTTATCTGTGTCTAAAGCTGCTTTTATTAAGCTCAAATAACAAAAACTCATGCAACACATCTATGTATTAATAGCGAGGGTATGAATCCAGACACTTCAGGGTTGGAGGAAATTATAACTGAATAATCAATAAAAATCTGAAGGAAGCCATTGGTCTTCCTCAGTCTAAAGCTACTACTG
Source organism: Helostoma temminkii (assembly GCA_900302695.1). Lineage (NCBI taxonomy): Eukaryota > Metazoa > Chordata > Actinopteri > Anabantiformes > Helostomatidae > Helostoma > Helostoma temminkii. The sequence goes on from OMLM01012833.1 coordinate 43,047, forward strand.
AGTATTTTTCCTACCTCTGATAATCTTTATTTCACTCTTGTGGGTTACATTTGTACAAGATTATAAACCAGGCTGTGTGTGCTCTTGCTGACAGGAAAGTTTCTGGTCACACAAAATACTTTCTGGTGCACGAGATAATAATATATTGCCTGAATGCTCCTGATTCATTTCTGCATTCCTTCCAACTGTGCCAACCTGATATCAACGCAGCATTGCTAAAAGCAACTTTTGGATTTCCAGCTGGCTGCAGGTGTTTTTCTTCCTGTGGCTTCATGCTTAGTTTGTGTCATGATGGCTTCTTAGAGTAAGCCTTGTATGCCAAGTATGCAGAGCTGTGGTTTTGTCTTTGCTGTCACCAGCAACTCAATGGATAAAATATCAGTGAGCAAAGACTTGATATGAGGTTATTAGAGTGAGTAAATTATTGAATGTTTTTCCATAAAAAAAGTCAGGGTCACCTTTTATAACACATTTGTAAATGATACATTAAACCTCCTTATGTCCTACTTTAGCTATATTAAATGGATGCTCTGTTTGCTGTCTTGTTATCATCCAGTGAACTATAGAGTTAACACTATGTCCCTCTCCAGCTTGTAACATTCATGATTTTATCTTTCCCTCATCTTGTGTCAAAACACATTTCAGGGATCTGTTGATACATGGTGTCCAAGAGCCAACCACACTCTTTAACATGTTTTACATTCTCCTCCTCATGCCTTGCATTACACAGAGGAGCAGTTGACTCGATGCTGACAGAGTCCCTAAACACTCAGTGTATAAGGAAAATTTTACTCGTACTGAATATGACGTGAACTGAGCAGAGAAGCATGTAGTGGCTTCAGCTTAAAAAAAAAAAAGTTTAACATTTTTTTATGCCATTATGATTCATAGCCAAACACAATTATGCATTGTAGTAGTACCATTAGGATTCTTTTTCCTGTCCTAAAAAAACAAAGAAATATAGATGTGTGCTGTTTGTTGCACAGTGTTACTGATTAACATTGTTCGTATGAAATGTACTGTAGATTTTGGCCGAGAGCATTTCAAAGAAAGTAGTTTTTCATGGGCATAGCTGAGGTAAATCATTTTACATACCACAATCAAAGCCATATCAACACAATGATACATGCAATAAGTATTTTTCTATCCCTAACCAGAAAGTAATTTTGAATGTCTGGTATAAAAACATTTATACAAATTATAAGCGATGATTAACAGGCTGAAAAACAAACACTGGTTGGTTATAACCACAGCCAGGAGCAGCAGATTTCTATCTATAAGCCTATGCTGTGGTTGGCTTGTGCTTTCATATATGTCTGGACTGTAAATGAAGCATCGCTAATGGGCTAATAACCACAGATATTCAGGTTGAGCCCAGAGCTGTACAGTTTTGCAGGGGACACTGACTGTGTCAGTGAGCTGGAGGTTTGTTTGAGTGTCCCTTTTGTTACCTTTTGACTTGTGCTGGCACGAATTGAAAGGTCTGAGGAGAGCTGCCAGCAGCTGAGGTCATATTGTGAGTTTTTCCTTTGCTGTGACCACTGAGCTTCTTTTACTGCAGCAAACAAGAAATCAGTGACCAAGACTCTACTGCGTATAGTGTGAACTGGAGTCATTACTCCAGCTTAAAAAGTGTATCTAAATACTGTATATATATTTGACAGAGGTACAAGCAGCAGCCTAAAGACACTGTCCTTCAGACATCTGTCCCTGCAGACAATTCTCTTCTTTAGTGTATTGTCATGGCTCTATGGTAACATCAGTCTGTCTATTTGGTCCAAACTGGAAATTGCTATTGAATGGGTTTCCATGATCCGATTGATTTTGAGGCTCTTAGTGAAATGCAATTTTTGGATAGGTGGCTCTGCCATTCATACAAGAATACAGACAAAACAAAAACAGTGAACTGCGCTGATGTTGGTGTATTGTGGAAGGCAATGGTGACACAGTGAAATATAATACAGTAAGCTCCATTGTAATAAGAGATTATGGCATCTATCACTCATTATCTATCATCTCTTATCAGATGCATGTTATGTTGCACCAAAACTGAGCCTTATTTAACTTTTTTCCATGTGATCTTACATTGTTCTGTAGGACCTCCCAGCAGTAGGATCCATGACTAAGCTCACTCCGTTCAAACAAGTGGGAAGGATGCATTGTGTCAAGCAGGTTTCAGCCTTTCTGAACATGGCTTTAGTCTTGTTTTAGCAACATAATTAAGAAAGATACTATATGTGCTATGTACATATAATTTAGCAGCAAAACACGTGACTGTATAATGTTCTTTATTTGTTCTTCTGATAATATCCTTACAGTTGTAGAATTGAAGTCATGATTAGTGTTTTAACGGTTGAGTTTAGACACAACACTTGGTTAAACTTCTGGACAGACCACTGAAAAGACTAAATGGCACCTGAACCATGACACATAATGTGCTAAGTTTTGCTTAGTTAACAAAAACCTGCATAAAGTGTGTTTTGTTGCTAACCCCGCTTAGACCAAAGATTTCAACACCGGTCAAAACCTCTTTCCCACAATGTTTGTTTAGCACAAAAACAGCCTGCCAAAGAACTTAATCCATGCAGCTAAAGCATTTTCCTGTTTTTTTTTTTTAATTTTTATTTTTTATAAGAAACTAGCATGTATGCACCTTCCAACTTTGGATATATCCTTGTTTTTAATTTTAAAACTTTCTGCTGCCAGCCTTGCTTGAAATGAACTTCTCTTCCACAGATCAACAGTCTCCTAAATAACAATGTGGCATGAACGTAACAAGAAAATAGGTAAGCTGACATGTTTTCAAGGGATTATTCCCTTGAGGCGCCTTTCATTTCTTTCTGTGGATGTCAGCTGACTGACAGCAAGAGAAATATAGTATAATGCATAACAGTCAGCTCATTCACAGTGGAATAAAATTAAACAGAGACTGACAAAAACTAAAATTAAGGGTTTTTCTGTGATGGATAGCTTCACTTAAGACACATTTTCCATAATGTCACAATGTTTTTTCATGCTGCACAAAAATGAGTAATAGCATAATGCAGACATCATTTGGAATAATGTGAAGGGACAGTGAACATCAGTATTATCTGTTAGGGAAGCCTCTGCTCCACTAGATAGTACTCAGTGGAACATGACAGGAAATCCAGGAAGGAAACAGATGATGTCTAGCAGAGGTCATAAGCTGGTTTTGAACCCACAATGACATGAACACATGGCGTTCACCTCCAGCCCACTGAGCCACACAGACCAATGATTTATCTTTAAACCAAACTGCAGAATGTGCCAGTGAATGTCTCTCTCTATCTCTGTTAAGCCATGTGTTTGGCACGCACATACTTGGGGATTTTCAGAGTGCCTGGTCTGGTTTTATACAGAGTCCCACTAGAATGAAATTACTTTTAAAATTTTCAGGCTCTGTTATTCTAACAGAGGTCATGTTTACACGAGTGAAGTAGCTGTTCAAGGGTTGGCCCCGTGTGGGCCGACTCTACTGAGGTACAAGAAAAGTCTGTGCCTTTAATCAAAATTATGTCAGAATTATGTACATTTTTTTTCCATTGCACACCCAGAGATCATTAAATCTTACTCCTCTGTATTTACATTCAGTAATTAGTGCGAAAATTCATTAATCACTTGATATATAGGATAATATCAGGAGGAGAATCATTAGTGAAAGAGTCCTGAAATAGTCTTGTGTACTTGTTTGTGATTTTCCTCATTGTTTGTGTGTTAGGTAACTCCCACACATTTGAACTTTTGAGTTCTGAGTCATGTCAAATCCCTAATCCTGTGTCATCCTTATCAGTCTGTGTGTACACAGGAAACGTCAGTGTCCTCCCCCATCGTGTTTTTTGTATTTTCCAGACAGGTTATTGGTTGACGGTGGTTTGATCCATGGTGTTAGCCTTTAATGTTTACCTGTTGCAACCACATGTTCTCCAGGAAAAGCAGGCACATCCTTGCTCGATGTCAGTGCTCCATGGACCCAGAACCAGTGATATAGTAGAAACTACATAAACCATCAACTGTAACTGTGGGATTCTCAGTTTGGATTTTCATAGTTGTGAAGTATTAAGCAGGAGTCCTGTGTTTAATTACGGGGACACATGAATGCAGTTATTGAGCTGATTATATATATGATTTGTGATTAATGTGACCAAGTCTGTTTGGATCAGTTTGTGTCAGAGCTGCCATTTTATAATAATTATCCTATGTGTGTAATAATTTAGCCTGTTGCACAGCAATAATAATAATCTAAAAAAAGTGAATTACTAAGAATTTTATCTTGATTTAATACAAATACAATGATTCAATCATATTTCTTTTGAAATAATAATCATATACAACATATACAGATTTATGTATCTTTGTGCTTTGTGTGTGTGTGTGTGTGTGTGTGTGTGTGTGTGTAGTGTTGTTTTCTCTATTTCTATTTCTGTCTTCTCTTTAAAAAAGTTGGGCATTTTGCCTTATGTTTTTGAGAGTCCAGATGTTGATTATTTTTGTAACCAGATGTTACCGGAGCTCACAAACCTTGTTAGCCAAGCACTGTGTTGCTGAGCGATGATTCACATTTAAATCTGTAAATTGTGTTAATATGCTGGTCCTGTTCTGTGTGAACTCTGTAAAACTAATGAAAACTACCACCATTTATGTGCTGGATTAAGTACATTGTGAATTAGTAGTCATGTCTCTCTTGTAAGAGGCCATTTCTTGTTCACAAAAAATTGGTTCACATAAAAAATCCACTTCTGTGTTTCAATAGTTCACACCTAAAACCGCTAAAACAATATCACCAGCTGTCACTGATCAATCCTGTTTGAACTGCAGCCTTTAATTCCTCATTCTTAGTGTAGTATAGTTTAGTTTGCCTCATAGAGCGCACAGACATAAAACTGATTTCAACCCAGACAAATCTTTGCCATCCTGTTACTATTAACATTAGCATAGATAGCATTGCTAGCATTATCAAGACGAAAGACCACATGCACAAAAGCTAAATACTTTACTAATACTAGTTTTGGCTTTGTGTTGTTTTATTCTGTTATATTAGTGTTATATTATTATTTCATGTTGTAAAGGTCTGTCTACCACAGTAGTTGTTACAAGTAAAGTAGTAGGGGAATATTAAAATTGGGTGTACCAATGTGTGACCACCAGGTGATGTAACCTATTGGTAATTTTAAGTTTTTGACTTACATTATCCAATGGCAATTTATTTACATCTCTCCATGATTAAGGACCAATTAACAACATCACCATTTCGTTGTGAGGTGGTCTTTTATTGGCCTTAATATGTGTGAAAGCCGACCAAACTCGTACCAAACATAGATGTTGGTATCAGCATTGTATTGTATAGTATTGTGTGTTGTATTTATACATAATTTTAAATATCCATGATGAGCTTTAGTATCTTATTTACTCACAGTGTGACATACAGTATGTTGGGTGGCAGCAGCTACAACAGCTCCTCTCTTAGCTGTTTCTAAAAGTTGTGTTCGCTTTTCTGGTGACAGAATGTGGACTTGAAATCTTACCTCACCTTAATGTACAGCACCATTTTTATTTATATACTGTATAAGAACAGATGTTTAATAGATCAGAAATTACCTTTGTATGACCTTGCAGTTACCAATGTACAGATGTGGACAAAATAGATGGTGCCCTTCCATTAAAGAGAGAAAAACTCATGATGGCCCATGATATAACATGAAACTGACAAAAGTAATATTAACAAAATACTAAAAAAAATAACTAATGAAAATCAGACATTGCTTTCGATCATGGTATAACAGAAGCAACATTTCAGAACTCTCAATTAGATTTCGAGACCTGTCGACGTGTATTTTGGCTCACTCATAGCTCATAGAAGGTCACTTCTGAATAGTCCAATGTTTTGTTCTTAGCCATTCTTGGTGTTTTTATCTGTGTGTTTTGGGTCATTATCCTGTTGGAGGACCCATGACCTGCGATCGAGCTTTCTCAGACTGTGTGGTGCATTTTGCTCCAGAATACCTTGATAATCTTGAGATTTAATTGTACTCTGCACAGATTCATGATAACTTGTGCCAACAAAATCAAGCCTCCTCCATGTTTCACAGTAGTTATTTTCTTTTTATGCTCATTTTTTTGCATCTGAACATAGAGTTGATGTGACTTGTCAAAAGCTCCAGTTTTGTTACATCTGTCCAAAGGATATTCTCCCAAAAGCTTTGTAGCTTGTTAATATACATTTTGGCATTTTTTATGATTTGCTTTCAACAGTGGAGTTCACCTCTAATCTTTTTGGAAGTTGTTCTGGTCCCCATTCGCATTATTATTAATCTTTTGTCATCACTGCGGCCACGTCCAGGGAGGTTGGCTACAGTCCTGTGGGCCTTAAACTTTAGAATAATATGTGTAACTGTAGCATTAAGCTGCTTGGAGATGGTGTTATAGTCTTTACCTTTGACATGTTTGTCTATAATTTTCTAATCTCCTGAGTCAACTCTCTCTTCAGGTTTCTGTGGTCCATGTTCAGTATGGTACGCACCATGATACCAAACAGCACAGTGACTACTTTCCACCATCTAAATAGGCAGACTGACTGATTACAAGTTTGGAGACACCTGTGATGCTAATTACAGGACACATGTCCTTAACATGTCCCTGTGGATCTTTTCTACATAATTTTTGTCCAGATGCTTTTCCTTAACCAAAATTTGAAAGCATTGTCTGATTTTCATTAGTTCATTTTCAGTAATTTTTTATTTATTATTACTTTTGTCAGTTTCATGTTATTTCAGTGACCATTGTGAGTTTGTCTTTCTTTAACAGAAGGGTACCAACAATTTTCTCCATATCTGTAGGATTTAACTATAACGTTGTAGTTACCAACACATAACGTAACAGATTAACTTGGTAATGGCTGGTTAAGGTGCTTCTTTTTTGACTCAAACTTACAGTATGTAAGTTGGTAGATTTGCTTTTGTTTTATTGTTGTCTTTGTTATAATGTTAAAGTAACAACACTGTATATTAATGTCAGAAATAAACAGAATTGCTAATATTAGCTTGGTATAGCATTAGCCATGCAGGGTTATTTAGGGAGGAGGATTTTAGGCCTGGGTGGCCAAGGAGATTTGTTGAAGTAAGACAGCGCATAAAAAAGTGTTTATTTCATCATTCGCAATGTATTTGTATTTATTTGTCATTGACAAGTCTAGTCACAGAGCTATAAATTATCACTTTCTGGAAGATTCAACCACTGTAACTGCAAGTTGTAATATTAATTAATGGCTCTGTTACTCTATGGAAAATCCTTCATTAAGGATCTGCAGGGAACTATTTGACTGGTTATCTTCAGGAAAACTGCTGCAGGACACTTGCCACAACCATTTAGTAATGTTTAGTCATAGTCAGGATTTAAGACTGAGACGGTTATGCTGATGGATTACTACAAATTGAGAAATTGACTCGTTCTTTATAGTTCCAGTTTTAACGAGGAAACAGATTAACAACTCTCTTTTAATTTACAAACAGCAGGAAGTCTTTGGATATTTGGAGCGTTAATTTGTCTTTTGGGTTTTAAGTTCTTTCATGGATTTATTCTTCTTTCAGAAGAACTCTGTAACCCAACTCTTTGTCTTGAAAACACTGGGAATGCACGAATAACCATCTGCTAGACATTATGTGTTTCACAACAGCAAATATGTGTTTTCTATTAACGTAATGAGGAAGTGTTGTCAGTTTACATACTGGGCAAGCTGGAAATGTTTCTAAACTCAGTGCATCAGCAAAATGTTCATTGACAATGTTTTTGTTTTCTGCCATCAAAATCAGTCAGATTTCTTTTCCAGAGAGCTTTTGTTGTCTGAATCTAACCACAGATGAGAATCTATGCGACCCCTGGTTTCTGGTGCCGTGCACCCAACTACTTTTTGATAACTCAGGTCTAAATCATAAAAGTGCTGCATTATTCTTAAAAAACATCTACTTTATTAATAATACTTTATGTAATAAAACATGTTATATAATATAACAAAGACAGAGATAAGGGAGAAAATGACTTATGCAACATTTGTGATATCACTACGGTGTCAGTAGAATTAAACTTAAGCAAACTGCCAACTGTCTTTTGGAGAAAATTGTTGTGTAAGAGTAATGTGCAGTATAAAAATCACATGACATAATTATATTATCTTGATTTATCCAGCACAGCTTAAAAATGTGCATTAAACCACCACCCAGAATTATGAGAGCATCTTATATAAAAGCAGTGTGTGCTCTTTTCAGCATTAACCTGCTGGCCCTTGATCATTTTCTCCACCCTCCGGCTGTCCTGACTCATCTCCACTGTGTCTCCCAGTGGCATCCACGGTCAGTGTGCTTTGTGTATTGCTGACGTCTGTGTTTATTAGTCTTACACGCAATGTTAGCCAGAGATGTCACCTACCAAACACCCACATACATAAAATACTTGTGTACACGCAGAGATTTAACAGAAGCACTGTAGCAGAGAGCGAGAGAGAGAGTCAAGTCTTCTGGGTTTTTGTTTGATAACAATTCAGTGGAGATAATTAGTTGATAAAACATCGCTTTGATTTACTGTGGGGACTTGACTGCATCCATTGCCTGCAAGCCAAGCCTCACTCAAAAGCTTTGTGTTATCATATGTTGAATTTTTAATCAATTAATGTCCTGAAGGAGAAATAGGAAAGTGCTTCAAGAACAAGGACAGTTCTCTGATATTTGCATTTGGCTCATACTTTGACTACAATGTACAGTTCTAATGTGCGCTCCTATATGGCCTGAGCAACTATGTAAAAAACGCCGCTGCTTCTAAGTAATTAGTATCTGACCACTCAGACAGCTGGCCAATTAAACATGCTCCTAGCTGCAGCTGCTGCTTGATGTCTGTTGGGCTTCAAACAGAGGTGTAGATGGGAGGACAAACTCGTCTCTCCGTGGACAGGGGAGAGAAGCCAGGAAAGCTTGGCTTGTTCTTCTCAACTGGCTGTGCGAGCAGATAAGAAAAGAGGCACAAGAAGAGCTGCTGATTCTGGGTTTATTCCACACTCCCCCCCTTCTCCTGGTCCATCTTTCTCTGTGCAGCTGCAGGTCTGGGAGTTGACCTGCATTAAGACATCAGAAACTGCCTGACGGGCTAATAGGGACATTTTTCTAGAACATCTTCAAAAGCTTGTTAAACTGTGGAGTTTTGGCAGTGATTTAAGGAAATCTGCTATTATGGTTTAAATAGGGTTCACCTAATCTGTGTTGGCAGATTAGAAATGCCTGGGCATCACCCAAATGCTTCTTCACTAACTGATGTCTCTGTCTCTCTCTTTATGAAACACGTACAAACGCTGTCTTTTTTTCTGAGTAACTGAATGAATGAAGCTCAAAAGCCCAATTACGATACATTTCATGTATTATGTGTCTTTTTATTGCACTGTTGACAAGTATATATGCCAAGATAAAAAAGATGTGTCACTTCTAACACTCCTTGATGTCTTCTTGTTCTTCTAAAGTCTTTTTGTTTCTTTCTGTTTTACTGTAACCATTTAGCTTTTATTGTTTTGTGCAAACCCTCTGATACTAAAATGAAAATAGCTTTGGTTTGGAGTGGTCTAGCCAGTGGGCTAGACCCAGTGGGCATCTGACAGTGATTTGCTGATCCTGTGTGACTGCATGATGGCTCTTATCCTCTAAGGCCACAGGGCCCTCAGAAACAGCCAATCACTGCCCCTCAGCCCTCTGCTGTTGGCAATTATAGGTCAGTGTGTGTCACAACTTCGTTGTCTTCCCTTTAAATCGCTCAGTCTTAGCTCCTGCTGCAATCAGTTATGTCTTTCTCTTTCTTTTCATTTAAAGTGGAACAGAAATCCAGTAACAGCATGGCTACTGAATCACTGTTGTTTGAGTTGTTTTAGGTAACACTCTGCTGCCAAATTCCAGACAAATGGAAGCGAATGCAGTAATGAATCTTCGCTCCTTTTCTGCTTTTAAAGATGATTCACTCCATCAAAATTACACAGTACACAGCTTGAAGTATGGCTTCCAACATCAGTCAAATAGATCTCTTTTGATTAACTTGAGATTTTTATTCTTTTTGAAAGAACTGCGAAACACAAGCCTGCTTCCTGTTGGAATAGCTATCATAAAGCACTATTATCCATCAGAGTGGCTTATTTAGATTGCAAAACAAGCCACTTATTTTGTGCAGTCATGAGTAGCTAGCAATGCATCATTTAGCACAAGTTATAAACTTTCTTAGTGAAAGATTTTATCAAAGTCACTACAAAATATTCTACAATCAGGTAGAAAATAAGTGCACTGTCTCATTCTGCCCTAATGGTTAATAAGCAGCGACTTACTGTACACCTGCTTACGTGTTTTAAGTTCTGTGTTAACTTTGCATTTAACTATCTTGGTGTGTGCTGTATATTGAACTAGTTGCATCTGGTGCAACAGCTCACTGCTTTCACAACTGCATTGTCTAATTTTTTTTGTCTAATCTTTTCAGTACTTATACAAAAATGTGTTATGTTATATCCATTTTACTCACAGAATAATATTTTTCTAAGTCTTGTCAGCAAGCTCAGATTAAACATTCAACGTCTGTGAAGAAACTTGATTCCTTTGAGCCCTTGACAGATCAGGGAAATACCTTGAGGGTAGTGAAGGGACTTATGTTGCTGTCTGTTTGAGTGTGTGATTGTGTCTTTGAGAGGTTTGGACCGTTAACGCCTCTGTGGTTAGGTAGCAACCTGTGTGACGCCTTCCCGACAGAGTCGGTCCAGCCCTGAGAGACATGGCCTCTTAACTGGCCTTAACAAGATAATAACACTGCAAGGCTCCCCTGAACAGCAGCAAATTGTTTGTTTAAATGCTTTGGGTTGGGGGGGCTCAACAACATCTCTGATTATTAGATAATCTGTGCCATGCACACAGCTGATAAACTGTCGTTTTGGGCGACACCCACGTGATCTGCTCACTCACTTCCTGGCTCTCAACATGCTATGTACGTTTGCAGTGTGGTTAAAGATATTGTTATCAAAGAAAACCTAAAGAACAACTGGACACTTTAGATTTTTGTTTAAAAGGGCTTACGTCATTGTTGTTCAAAATACAGCTTGTAAGAATGCATGCAGGTTTTTAGTGTTACAGGCATCCAAACAATAGAAAACATTCCTGAAAATAGTTATTGCTCAATGAAATGTCGTAGGTGTCATGTAACTCGCTGAGAGTTTCTTGTAAACCACTTCTTGTATTTTTAAAGATGTCCCTAGTGTCTGCATACCTCCACTGGGACAATACATCTTCATACTTGTGTAACTGTGATTAAGAAACAATTGCAGGGAGACTGATGCCAACATTTCACAGTCTAATAGGAAAGGAAGTGTCCTCTTGGCCTCAAAACAGGACACTCAAAGAAGAGCTTAAAGAAGCTGACAGTTTATATGTTAAGTCCATCCGTCATCAGTGTGTAACGTTCTAATGATGGGAAAGTTATGACCCTGATTATATTAGCCTATGGGCTGGTGCACTCGCTTTGTTCCTGGCCTGTGAGCTAAAGCTAATGTGGCTAAGCTGCATAGTGTATAGAAAAATCCTGAAGGAAGTCTTGGCTCAATGACAAGAGATTCAAGTTCAGAGAAGGGTGTAAAATCACTAAACGCCAATGTGCTTTCGTATTGATGTTTTAAAAGAGCAGGCAAAGTTCAGAATTACAGTAAATCCTAACACGTGTAGTCGAGGACAAACTCTTGGCAGCTCATGCAGCCACTAGTTCCGTTTTCTGTGTCACACCCATCTAAGTGTTGCATGTCTGTACGGGCTGCCCCCCGTCCTGTGTTTGTGCTGGCTTTGTTTTTATGACCACTCCAATGATCCATTGCTGTTGCAGAGCTGCTGGTGTTAACACAGCTGAGGAGCATTAAACAGACTGTTGTTCTTGCCTCTTACCTGGCTCCGGGCTCTGTTTTTTTTTATGCCCACTTCAGAAGCAGATGCAGCTTTGTGCATGCACTTTCTCTCTCGCACACACGTTCAAGGGTTCGAGTGAGAGTGCACTGCCGCGCCAATGGCACCCATAAAACATGAAATATCCTTTCACTACAGCATCTTTCTAGGCAATTGTCCAACATATGCCTACCAAAAGTGACTTGTTAGAGAGAGAAGTCTTTTTTTTTTTTTTGCTGTTTTGATAGTTTAAAGTTGATGAAGAGCTTTTTTTTGTTGTTGGAAAAGACCAATGTTAGAGTGAGCCTGTTATATATGTGGTCTTACATGAAGCAGTTTCATCTCATTTTATTTCAATCAATCTTAAGTGGAACCTCCTAATATGCTCATGGATAGGAAGCTGAGAAGTCTGTGCAAATATAATATATTGAGGTCTGTAACTCAGTTAATTTAAACAATATCTGCTTTAGATCTTCAGTTTTTTTCCAACACCTGATTTAATCAAAACGTGACCTTATTACCAAAAGCGGACAACTACATAGCAGTCATCAGTAATAATAATTCCACGTTTGAATGTATAAATATATCAGGCCGGTCACTCGGTACACATCTGTACACACATCTGTAAGTTGCTGTTATCACTAACTGTGAGCTCCTGTTAATTGTTCTGGTTTTTTGAAGTTGGCTTCAAGCAGAATTAGAATTAAACAACATCTTTATGACGAACAGAAAATAAGAAAAAACTAAACGAAACTATACTTATAATGAGTTTTGAACAAAAGACAAAACATTACTGGTTACAGCTTTTTATAGAACAACGATTAATCAGTTAATTGAGAAAATAACTGATTAGTTGATAATGAAATGATTAGTCACAGATTTAAGTAAAACACTGGTTAAAATGTTTGTCTCAGCTTTTATGAAACAAAGGGATGTTCTTTGTAATTGTGTTGATTTATGTTAATAATTACTTTGTTTGCGGTTTTAACAGTATTAATATCGTCCCCCTTGGAGAAAGCTTGAAAAGTACTGCTCCAAGACAAACTTGGCTCAAACAGTGCATTCACTTTGGAATCATCTACTTGTTTCTACATAACTACTTTAACACTGATGAAAATAATACCATGTAATCAAAATTTTGGCAACACCTGCTTGTTACATGTGTGCTTAATTTAGAATCACAGTGGAGACATTTTTTATAATTTGAATCCATGGAGTCCAGGTGGTTGAGTGACAGCAGTGAGCTGGGTAATATCCATCAGTGTGGGTTTGTCAGTGGTTCTGTGAGCTTTGTTGGTGGTACTGTGGGAGAGCAAACACCAGTAAAGGCTTTTTATGATGTGGCAGAAATTGATTCTGAGACTCTGCGCCAAGAACGATCCAGATGTTACTTCCACAGTCTGTTTCTGTGGTGTACATATATACACGACTACTCAAAGTATTGGAAGCACACAGGAATTTCCATGTTTTTCGTGAAAAGATTTGAAATGAATGAACTTGCATTAGCAAGGTGCTATTGGAAGTATTGAAATAGCAGTACTATTGGAAGACAGTACTGTTTGATGATTATAGGCCTCTGTGTATCTACATTGTATTCCTGATCAATTTGAGGCTATAAAATCAGCTTTTCTTACAAAAACACTGTAATTTCTATGTGAATCCCAACTTTTTACAGGGTTGTGTTCTCAGTGTCTCCTCCTCCTCCCAGCAGTGTGCTGGTGGCTGGCAGGCAGTGACACACATTCAGACAGTGACAATGAACAGGGCTGGAGCCACATTCACAGATGGACCTTGAAGTCTTTATAGGGAACGTCTGGCTTTGCAGTAATGTCCCACTGGCAGCCCTCACTCCCTGGCTACAAACTGTAACTCTATAGCCTCATTGTCATGCTCCATATCCTCCCAGTGACCCCAAGCTCAATTATACAGCTGACCCAGGCTTGATGATATAACCTTGGTTGTCTTTTGGGGGCAGCTGAGGCGCAGGGGTGCAGCTCTTGTCTATCATGACATGTCAGCACTGAGTGCTAACCAGATACTTCCCTGACCGGCCCCAGTGGGTTTTGGAGGAAAAGTGGCTCCCATGCAAGGTCCTGTAAATCTCACCACATCCCTTCACTGAGGGGCTCTGTTTAGATAAACAACATAATGAGAATGAGAATGAGGTTTGTGTAATGTGGTCAAATATATTCTTTCTAGTGAAACTTCAGAGGATTATAGATTGTTGGACAGTTTTATCCTAAGAGTCAGAAACATATGTTTGGGGCCTCTGCGATTAAACTGTTTTGTTGTTGATAAATGTCCTCAGAATAGTGACTCTACTAGGCTTCGGTGAATGGTTTGTGTTTCTAAAGCTGCATAATGAGTAGAGTGATATCTGTTTCAAGATACTGTATGCAGGTGAACTGTGCTGATAAAGCACAACAAACCTTTCCCACTAGCTGAAAGGGTGATGTTGCCAACGCTGTACACAGAAAGTTAAAGTCTGTGCTACCACACTGCTACAGTAGCTCTATCTCTAGCAGCCGCTCTTCCAAACAAGTTGTGGCAACATCAGTTCAAACCCAGTCACTCCTGTCTGCCTTTTTAGGAATCACTTGATAAGATATGGGCTGAAACAGCATAATTTAGTGGAGCGATTTATTCATAGCATTCATAGCATATAAAAGAAAGTAGAGCTGTACAGTAGTTTCCAATATTTGTAGCATAACACAAAATTGTTGAAAACTAATTGACTTCTTGAGGTCTAACAAACATGTTTAATGTGTTTTCTTCCTTATGAACTAAATCTCTATAATGTTAAACAGTCCTAGAAACTCCACTGATTTTTTTTCGCTGTTTTTGATCATACTGCTGACTGGAGGAACCTCCCTGCTATTTAGATACAGTATGACGTGCATGCACAGTGAATCTCAATAGATCTACACATTCCCATAGTCTCCATGCATGCTCAGCAGCTGTGATGCATTAATGTGCAGCATACTTAGTATGCACTATAAGCCCTGGAAAGGCTGCTTGTCACTGGTGAAGTGTTGCTTAATGGATGAGGAGTAGATTTACATTTCCAAAGTCATGTGCATATTGCAGAGAATGAATTTCTGTAACGGACTCATTTGAAAGTAAAGGTTAATGGCTGTGGCAGTTGAATTAAATTGTTGCTGTTTTTGTCCATTAGTTTCATGAGTTTCATGCAGGGTTCAGCTTTACTCAAGTAAAATATTTACACAACTAGATTGTCATGAATTAATATTTAAAAATGAACAAATAAATCTCAGAAGATAGATTTTTTTGGGATAATGTATATTGTTAATACAAACAGTAAAATGTAGAAGTTGATGTTACTAAGCTGTGCCACTCTCTGCATCAAACAGACAGGAAAACCAAAAGCAGTTTCACACAGTTACATTCAGTACATACTGTACATTTAACTGTCTATGTCTTTCTTGTCTTGGTAATGACATTGGCGCTATATGGAGTTAGACAAACTAAATTAAAATATTCAGGTTGTCTACCAGCTGACATTTTAGTTTTTAGTGACTATCTCAACAACCGTTTATAAGTTGATCTTTGTCATTGTTCATTGTCGCTATAACATTAATCCCATTACGTGATCATACAACTTTTCAGCTAGTAACAAACAGGCCAAAGTTCTCAGTTATCCAGTTAAATGTCTCCAGCTCTATAAAACTGAGCTGCACTTTCAACATTTATTATTTCCACAATTCTGCTGAACCTGTTAAGCCCTCAGCATACAACAACATTAGGTTGGCATTTGTGGTTTTGATTAAAAGTCATTATACTATATAAATATTGGAAAGATCAATATGAATATTATTGCAGACATTCGTGTCTACCTCAGGGTGAACTGCAATAACTGCAATAACAAAATTCCTGCTACATGTTTGCGTTTTAGCATTGTTCATGCAAGTGTACATGCAAGAGCTACATGCATAAGCATGTAGCTCGTAGCAGCACTCGGCAGCATCATCAACTGTTTTTTCAAAAAAACAGTCTAAAAAAAGAAAGAAACAGAAAAAGACACGACACAATGTTTTCTTAAAATAAGATTTTTAATATTACTTATTATCATAAAGATATATTTACACACTTTACAGAAATAGAAAATAAAAACACAAAGCTACGCATGAAAGGAAAAAAATAAAATAAGTACTCCAAGAGCTAAAGCTTATCTTTTATAAATTAGAAACCAAAAGTTCAAATATGTAC
>OMLM01012833.1:59244-74463 GCA_900302695.1 Helostoma temminkii
TTCAAATATGTACACAGTATTTCAACCATTTCTGATACACTTGTTTTATTTATTTATTTATGTCATTTATTTTTGCCCAGTTCAACATCAAAACAGAGACAGGGACTGTACATTTGGCCTGGTGAGTAATATGAGCACACACCATAAACAGAATATAAGTTTTAGGAGTAATACATTGTCTTTCAAATGGAATCTGCTTGAGACCTAGTAACACTGTTGCAATGGCTATAAGCCTACACACTGCGCCTCTTCTCAGATTGTTCTGAATGCAGCTGATCTCGGACACAGTGGTTATGTAGATGAAGAATGTGTCGCAATCAAGGCGGGAGGGGCCTGTGCTATTCTGGGTGTAGGAAGTCTCATTTTGAGAAGAGAAGATAATGACAGATCATAGTCATTTCCCTTGGGAGTTAAAATCTAGTTATCCTTTGGATTGCCCAGCCGGTGGAAATGTGTGAATGCATTGGATTGAATATCAGCCACTTGATCCTGCAGACAGCCACTCTGAAGGCCAACATGATACAGTTTGATGGGCTAAGAGATTCACAGGGTAAAGTCGTGGAATGTGATGCTTTCCAACTCTGTTTCCATTTCCTCAGTGAGTGAAACATTTCGTTTATTGTAACTCTAAATTAATTGTATCCGATGTATAATGTCAGAAAACAAAAACATTAAATCTTGTGTCTTTGTGATCTTTTTGTGCGGGGATTGTGTCTATAGCTAGTGGAAAACAGAGATCAATGCCTAAGCTAATATTTTAAAACCTGCTGCTAGCTTATTCTCATCTCTGCCCGTAACAAATAATCTATCCCTCGGCTCATCTCCACTCCTTACACACTCCCAGCCAAATGCATTTGGACAAAAAGAACTAAACACAAAGGGGCGAGTTGTCAGAACAAACATTTTTCTACCAGGAAAACATGCTAACAAGTGCATAGGAACATTACTCAGGCCTTGTGATGGTCACAGAGAAGAGGAACTGTAGAGAAAACATTGAAAGGATAGGAATTGTTTCTCTTGTGTAAGCCTTGCTGGAAAAGACCATTAAGGAAAATGGTTTTGCTCATCGAGCATAATGTATTGGTTTACCATTTCAGTTTGAGCCTGGACGTGCTTGTCCTTCCACACCACAAGGCCCATTAACCTGATGTGCAGGGGAGGGCTGTGGGCTATGATCTACAAGAAAAGAATGCCTGAAAGCTTTCACTTGTCCACGACATATTGTGCTGCAGACTACTTTTCTATTTTGTTACATCCACAAAAGATACAGCTTTTCACACTGTATTCAAAAAGTAAGCTTTGGACAACCAGCTAGACGAGAATCAGACAAAAAATTGTCACAATACACTGGAAAACCATTCCATACCAAGAGACTCTTGTTTTCAGGGTGTATTTTTCCAGCAGCATAATGGAATTGCAAAAGTGCAGCCTTGCAAACCCATGCAGAGAAGTCTTGGAGCAAAGCCACGTCTATTTGTTGGGACTTGTTGACACCGGAGACTTTGGATCAGTGGGATATTTGGCTTTTGATTTTTGGACTCAACTGATAACCAGACCAGGATTTAAAATGGTTCTTTACATAAACATTGGTTTGCTCTGGTCTCTGAAAGGGCAGCATGGCTGGTGCAGATGGTGAGGATACATTCATGAAGAACAGTGCGGATACAGACGTTGCTCGGCTCCATAACTAACTTCTGAGATGGGAAAATATTGATTTGAACCCCTTGTCTTGACCCAGTCTACTTCCAGCATCCCAGCTCCTGCAGCTTTGAACTTCCATCCCCAGCTCATATCTTCCTACTATCTTCCCCAATAATACACATCTCACTCCCGAGGAGCATTAATGAAATCTACATCTCTGTCAGAGCGGGTATGAAAAAATAATGGTGGAACTGAAATTATTACTCTTCACAGTGCCCTAGGATTTAATACATTTTTAATCAAGGTGAGCTAGGCTGGGTGGATTACCACTGTGATTTTAGATGCTGTCTCAATAAAAGCTTCTCATGCTGGGACTGAGAAGACTCTGCATTTTCTTGAATATTTGCATGAGACATGGCGAGAGGGAAAAGGTGTTGAAAATCTAGGTTAACATGCCAGTTGCTTATTTGGTCAAAACTGACTTGAAATATGGTGTTTTTTACTGATTGAATCGCAGTGGATTGAAATCAGATGTTCACCTAAAGCTACAAAGTCGTCTTGCACACCTACTACACGGTGAATGACTGCGAGGTGGCTGCTCTACAGGTTACAGTCCTAATTTATGACACTGTTACATTCTGAATCAGCAGGGGTTTGAAGATTGGAAAGGGGGAAGGGTGTGGTTTCAGTCTAAGCATATTTAACAATGAGCTCAGACTTAGTGGCCCCGGCCAGCCTTGGGGAGATCCATCTGAGAAAGATTAACTCCAGGATTTAATGAGCGTAATGATCAAAGCCACGACCACCTGTGCTGTGGAGGGGCAGACTAGAAAGGCAACTGTACCCAACATAACGTAAGGAAGGAATCACCACTAGAAAGGGCTGAATCTGAATACATGGCTATATTAGTGAATACATACAGGGAGAGTAAAGATACAGTATATGAAAATATGTTCATATATGCTTTAAATGTACGGTATGTTTGTATTTTGTTAAATAAATGCACAAAATAGACTGTTCTAGTACAAGCCTCTATCACAGCACCCTGAGAAAAAAAGAAATAAAACTACTTCGACACAGAAATAAACATAAATAGTAATTTAATCCAGTATGATGGAAAGGCATAGCATTTCGCCAGTGAAAAATATCAGTCAAAGGGTCAAACCAGCCTTATGCTGAATGTTAAAACAGCCAGGATCGGCCAGCTAGTGGTAGGCTGATCCTGATGGCATATTAACTGTGCTAATGTTTGTCTTTTTTTTCTTTTTGGTCTAATTTATCTTGTCCTCCTTGCTAACATTGTCTCACGTGGGATTTCTGTTTGCAGAAATTTAAAATGCATAATGTGTCAGTGTATCAAGACTTCAAACAAGAGGTAATGTGTTTCTCCCTAACCTTTCATTCCTTCGTTCCTGGCAGCATTGTGGAGAAGGTTATTATTTGGCACTTCATTAAAAGGCAAGGCAGTCTGTCGGTGGAGCAGACAGCTCCTGCCAGTTAACAGTCGTGTAGAGCAGCTGCACAGGGCAGCAGTGTGGTGAGAAGGCTGGGGATTGGGGTTAGGATTGGGATTGGGATTTGGGGTCAAAGGACTCATCCAAGGTGGGACATGTTACAGTAACCTTGAGCGCATCACTAAACCCCCCATTAAGGTGTTAATGAGTTCAGAAACACCAAAAACGCTTTGGATTAAAGAATCTCATAAATGAAGGAATTATTCTTTCACTTAAATAGATTGTTTTGACAATATGTGCTCTCTTTTCAGTCCAACTTTACTTTGCATGTGGACATACTGTCATTAGAAGTAACAAAGCACCATTAATAATGATAATTAAGCGATGGTTATAATGTCATTCAGAAGTGACGCTCTTGCTCTTCTGTTTTAAACATGAAATCTTGGACTCCTTAATGCAGCAGACGTCCAGAGTATCATCCATGATCTTTATATTTACTATTGTCAACTGCATGATCAGCGCCCTCTCCTGCTAGTAAAGCCAGTAAGTAGCCACACAGCAATGAAATCAGCAGCTGCAGTAACCTTGAATCTGAGAGATGGGAACACTACACCGTGAAGAAGTGACAGATGCTTTAAGACTCAGATTGTTTTGACCGGGCTCCCTCTCCACCACATGTCATGCAAAGTGTGTGAGACGCTCAGGGAGATCGCTATGATTGGGCTCTATTAAGCAAATGATAGGAAAATTAAAAAAAAAAAAACACTTGGGAAAAGACAGAGATAGATAACTAGTGAGGGAGTGAGAGAAACAGAAAGAGAGAGACAGAGAAATAGAGTCTCGGGCTCAGTACCCCCCACCCCTTTCCCTGTCCCCAATTCCTCTTAGAGCTGAGGGTGAGCGGCTTGTCCTGATTTT
Source organism: Helostoma temminkii (assembly GCA_900302695.1). Classification (NCBI taxonomy): domain Eukaryota; kingdom Metazoa; phylum Chordata; class Actinopteri; order Anabantiformes; family Helostomatidae; genus Helostoma; species Helostoma temminkii. The sequence continues at coordinate 63,258 of OMLM01012833.1, forward strand.
TTTGTGGACAGAGTTGCTTGAAGAACCAGCAGGTGCTATGGACATCACTCGTCAGGCTGGGCAAGCGTAGGCCCTTCGTTGCAAGGCCCCCCAAGGCAAAGGAAGAGCATAGAAATCAGAACCTAGGGGAGGGCGCTCAAAGCAGTGCCTGCAAAACAGGAGAAAAAAACACAGAAAAAGCCTCCATCAGTGTTGTTTTTGCTTCCTAAAAATCACTTTATGATGCAGACATTTCAATTTCCTCTCCAGTAAGCATGCCCCTCAGGGAGTCTGTAGAAGTGGGAGTTTATCCTATGTTATCCTGCACTTGAAGTAGAAGTAGAAAAGAGGTTATCCCCGACACGTTCTAACCAGATTTCACAGTCTTTGATGGAAAAGTTCTGCAAGGAAGGAAAAAATGTATTGTATATCTCACTGTGGAAAACAAGACCAACATTATACTATGCTCAGGGCACTGACTCATTTCTCAACAATAAGGAAATCTTTTATCTTCCTTTTATCTTCTTGTGTCCTGTGATGATTTTCCAAGTATTCATACTGTATGCCGAAAGCTTTGTTGGATGACAACAAAGTTCATTTGGTGATAAGAGACCGCTCTTGTTTCAAAATGGCATATTTATGTAGTCATGTAATCCCTCATGTATGGCATATCTAATCTCTGCTGAATTGTATTGTTGTTTGCTGTCATTCTTTGTGCTGTGTGGCTCCACAGTATGGTCTCTTGAAGTCATACTACATCACAGAGTGTATGACAGGAGTTGCAGATCTGCTGTACATTGTTTTGATGGGAATCTCTCTAGAAGACTCATTCACTAAGGTTTCTCACACTCAGGGTCTCAAGGGGATTTCATAGATTGCCTGCGGCTTTAAATCTGCAATATCCGAGTCGTCTTTTCGACTGTCACTGGCATGGCTAAGATCCAAGGGTTGTAATAGCACGTTTGGATCTGGGTCTACTCTGATACTCAAAGAGGATGACCGGGTCACCATCTTTCTTCTCAGAGTCACTCACATCTGGAACATGTAAAAATGAAAAGTCAAACTTTGCCTTAGGTGTCATAGGGAATAAAATATGATCTGCTTCTCAAGGAGAAGGAGGGTTAAATGGGATACTGCTGCAGGATGGACACTGTCAGGTTAATTTTTGTTCCTAATTTTTGTTTTAAAAGTGCAGTAATTAAGTTTTAGTCATTAAGGACACATCCACACACAGTCTGAGTCTCACCAGTCCTCAGCTGGATGTCTCCATTGAACTTCGACTCTGTTTAAACAAAATACATCTCCGGCTGTTTCCAGAGTAGCTTTTTCCACCATCAGCTCAAACTCAAGAAGGAACCAGAACACATGAGGAACAACAGAGCCCTTTAATCTGATGTGTTTGAAGAGTGCTGAGCGCACATGAATCTTATGAAGAGTTAATTCCTCCAGTCAGACTGTGAACAAACTGAAAGTGAACTGTAGAGATGTTTGAATCTTTGGATCATTTACTCAGTTAAGGTTGGTAGAATTATAACTAAAACGGTGCTAATGGTCTGCCTGGTTTACAGTCTCGTGTTAGCAGAAACTGGCATGGCATGCGGATATGAACTAAGAAAGAATGAGAAGTGCAGGAGTGGGAGGCGAACAAGAAAAGGAAGTCTTCAGCATGTTTTAATTTAAGTGGTCATCATTGTGACTCAGTGAGCCATTCACTTTTACAGAGTTTCACAACTTCCTGAAGCTGCCCATATTGTGTGGCCAGCACTCTGGCACTAGTCACAAGCTCTGACCACTCAGTTTTCACAGAGGATTCTCACATTTTATTGGCAGACTCAGGAAAATTGTCCTTCAACTGCACACTGCCCTGACTACTTATTGTTTTCACCTTTGTTGTGAGGCTCTGGAGTCTCTCTATTAAAAGCTGGGGTGAATTCAAAAGTTGAACCTTGTCAAAAACAAAATAATGATTCGTAATTCACCACGGATTGTAAAACCTAACAGGCTTTTACATCTAGGGGTTTGATCCTTTTTTATAAAAACTGATTAACTATGCCATGACACTTTCTGGCTGCAGCCTTCTCTCACTTTGGCTTTATTTATGGTGAACCTCTGGAGGTCATGTTGTGTGGTCGACACCTCCCGCTGGGATATTGTGTTTTGTCAAGTTTCCCTGTCTCTCATGGTGTCTGGGAGAGATATGTGAATGGGTCCTGTTCTTCTCAGTGCAGGTCCATGTTGTACTGCTACTGCCTTCTATTTGCAGCGACATGCAAAGTTTAATCTGTATATACTGTAAATGTAATAATATTGTTTAATTATATGTTGTATGTTTTAGTTTCTCAATGAAGCGTGATCTGTTTCTCTATAAATACAGAGTGTTTGCTTTGGTTGAAAACATAAAATCAAACTGTGAGAATGTGAAAGTAAAATATTATCCCTGTTGTTGGATGACAGAGTTTTCAGACACTTGTCTTGTTTTACTTGACGACAAGTTAAACATTCATGTGATGAAACAACTAGGAAACCCAACTCTACAAAGTATTATCTTTTGGAAAATAAGTTTTAATTGCCTTAAGTGTTAGCTGAATCGATTCAGAGGTTAAATTTCTAACTATCTCCCATTAGAGGAAAGAAAAGAAGTAGCCCTAAATACAATATCTGGTCTAAAACCAAGGCATACAAGCTGATAGGCTAGTCCAGTAATAAAAGTGCTTTTTTCAGGGCCAGCAATAACATCCTTTTGTTGGAATTGAGTCTAAGAGTTTCCAGTGTTGCTGTAAGAGTCTGAGTTTCCCATTCGTCATAGAAAACATCCGAACTGACTCTGCCAACAAAGTATTTTAGGACTCAACATCATATTCCTCTCAGAAATTGCTCTATGAAATTGTTTCCTCGCTAGTAAGCAGTTATGATTAATATCTTGGGAAGTGCTTTTGCTCATAATCTCTTGAGAAATGTGTAGTTATGCCTTGACAGAAAGTTGGACAGAAAATTGACCACAGGCAAAGACAGCAAAGAGAGGCACACACTTTGGGTTGAATCTTGTAATTCGTGAAACTGACCATTTTATCACAGCTGATGCAGCACTTTGCCAAACAAAACCTAACAAGTGTCTGTTTACCCGTGACTGCTATAAACTCACTCACCTTGCTCTAGAACGGCATGGGCCCCTTATGGGAAAGACGGGGCCGTGGGCGTCTCCTCTTCCAGCCGGCTGGTCTGTGGGTCTGACCGCCCCTTGCAGGGTTTTGCTGGACCATTTTTCTAACCGAAGCCGCCTCTTCCAGCTCTCTGCCATGCTCCGTGGAGGCCATGGGACCTAGAGGACATACACACGGGAGACACCAATTAAATTCTCCAACTATTTCACAATCTCTTTTCATGCAGGGTATCACATTTTGATTATACGTCCATCAGTGCCGAAGCAAAAGATCCACAGAGGGATCACGGTGGTAATGGATGAGGAAACAAGAGACACACACAGATAAGTGTGTATTTCTGGAGGGGCCTCTTTAAGCCCACCCAGTATTTCAGTTCATTAACTCAGTGTATTTAAACCAAACTACAGCAGATAGTCGTAGCCCTGGATGAAGCCACAAATCCATACCCTCATGTCTCATGTCTCTCTCACTCTCCCTTAAGATTACAAACACCACACAGAACCAGCACCTTGAGGAGGTGCATCCTGTCACAGTGTTTGATCCAAGATTAGAGATAAGTTTAATAGCACCGTGCTTCTCACAGAATGTGTGTGAATGTCTTAGGTGTGTGTGTGAGTGTGTGTGTGTTTGAGAGTGATCCCAGATGTTCTCAGTCATCTCTCAATAAGTGTGGCCTGATCCGCTTAAGCCCCTTTTTCCAAATGGTTAGGCCCACCTCATGTGTCTCTATGACCTTTCAACCTATTGTAAACTGAAAGACCACCTCTTGGAGATCCTGATTTTTTTTCAGTGTTTTGCAGGAGATCCTTACTTGTAATGGGATATTTTACATGGGTGATCTTTCACACTACACACATGTCTTCAGTCCAGTAAAATCTGAGTGAAAGATAAACAAAACTTTTTATCTGAGTGTTTTAAAGCGGTTAAGTGGCTATGGTGACATACTGCTGGTATTACTTATCAAGTGACATATTTTTGTATTAATAAACAATTAAATGCACATATATTTTCATTAAAGTTACTCAAATGGAGCCTTGTGGATATGAATAAAACAGTACTCCAGGAGTTTAATAATGTACGTCTATAAGAGGCAAATATAAATAGGCTAAACTAAAGCAGTAGGGGCCATAATATCCCAACTTTTAGTCTGTAGTATGGGTCAAAGTCCAGAAATCCCCCATTATTCAACTCAAATAAGACCCTACTTTAGACCCTCATTGCCTCCCTAAATAACATGTTTGACACTCTGTTCCTTCAAAGCCCAAGCTTAGACTTTAAAGGCATAATCATGGCATAACTTTCTAAAGCTATCTGCACAGGCAATATTTGTTATGTTGAGTAACGTGACTGGTAAAATTAGTTTCCATCTAAAATTACTTTTTGTTCAAAGGAATAAAACTTTTTCAGAGACAAACTACCATGTTTTCTCTAAAGAAATGACACGTCCCTATAGGGTATTTTCTGTCAAAAAGGTGATCGGCATCACTCACATGGGGTCATGACATTTCCGTCTCCTCCTCTCAGAGGCAGAGGCTCCATTTTTTAAATTCTCAAGAGGACGCAACTTAAAAAAGTGCTAAGCAGCAAGTATTGTACAGCATGTTAATGAGCATTTCTTAATTAATTACCTTCATAATTGTCTTCACCTATGGCAGTATTGAAGACATTTTTAAAAGAACAACGTCCAGAAAAAGAGAAGGGTTTCTAGCTTTCGAGTTTAGACAGGGGTGAAGCGCATGACTGAGCTAGACAGCTTGTTGAATGTTTTCAGCGCATATCCCTCAAACACCAGACATCTCAAGTTCCATTTCCACACTAATCTTCTTCTGCAAGCACATTACGCACGTTTGTGAACAGTGGGCTAATTCATTTGGAGCAGGCAAAGTCTGTTGCATATTTCCACATCTAAAGTCCATCTTTGCCCTCAGGAACTCTAATTGGTATGTTATCCTTTTGTTACTGTTCCAGATACACAGCGAATGAGGGACATTTCAAAGGCATTCAGCTAATTTCTTTTAAAACCAGGGGGCTGAACATTAATACACTCAGTGTTGGAGTAGATTTTGAGGCTCACAGAGGCCTTACTGGGGCTGTGAAATTGCTGTTTCTGTTTCCCATCATTTAGATTCAAACAAGTCCGTAGCCTTTGCTAGCTAAGGTGTTAGGATGCTTGAATTGACTACGTTTTGCCAGTGTCTGATGGCATTAATTGTTTTAGGTGGTTCAAACTAAGGTGACACAACAATCATTAAAATAGAATAAGCAACAAGCTCAAGCTAGAATTAAAATCTTATTTGTCTCCACTCAAGTGACAGATGCTACATGAACTGACATCTGGTAGGTGGATTGCTGGTTTTGGAAAGTTACATAAATTGTGACAACCTCCACAAGATTGGAAAATGTATGAGGGATAGTGTTTCAGACACCCTTTGACCATTCAGCAAGCACTGGGGTTAAAGGATGCCGACACCTTAAATGTCTCATTCACACAACTGATGCTGTGATGATGATGTGATGGGCCAGTTGAACACAAGCTGTAAACACATGCACTCACTCAGCGTCCACAAAACAGAAACACACTGCAGTGCAGCATGGTAAAATAACTGTACCTCAGTGCGCACAACTCATCTGCTGTTCCTCTCAGGCTGTCACAACCCAGGTCAATAATGAGACAATTTAGATGTCTCCTGCCATGGCAAGCTGTCAGCCACTGCTTGGCACTGGGGCTTGGAGGGAGAACATCTCATGATTTTCCTTACGAATCCCAACCCATCCAATCAGGCTACAGGACAGAAAAGTGTAATGAAAGCTGCTAAAAATAAGTGAGGGCCCAGTGATAACACTGGCAGTATAGATTAACTGTTGCAGCCTGTGGGGAAAGGATCTCATTGTGACAGTGTGACTTACAGCAGCAGCTAGCTGTGTCTCTCCACCATCTCTAGTGGAATACATAAAGATAGAATATAGTTGCACCTGTATAAGACCTTTAGATTGTTTCTATGATAGGTTATTATTGGATAATGCACATTTCATCCCCACAAACAAAGATATCTCAGCTATCTTATTGCTCTGAAATTGGATCCAGTCTCTGCAATATCCCATTTGATCTTTTCCCATGAGAGATTTGCATGTTTATGTTGAGTTGGTAAAACAGTAAAACGCAGGATAACATATGTTTCACAACACTAAGTGTCTTATCTTTATGCCCGATGACCTTGGAGCCCTGGCTTTGCCCTCTTTTCACCAAATCTCAGTGCTTCTTTCCCCACTTGGTAATTCCCTAATTAAAGTTTAATAAAGGGAGAATTTCAGGAATGCCTGGATATTGCTACTACTGACACTTTCATCACTGCCACCTCCTGAAAAACTGAGAAGCGCAGGAGAGAGTTTGAAGTGGTCGGGAAAAGAAGAGAATTGTTGACAGTGTCACAAACTGGCCCGTTTCCAGACTTAAAGATGAATATCTGGCTGACTGCTCGCTAATTCCCCGCCCTAGTTTTGCCGCTGCGTCCGAAGGTGATATCTGTTATGTTGTCTTTTTAAAATGGCCATCTCTTAATGGCTCAGCGGAAAGTGAAAAGCAGACAGCTTATCCCTGTTGATTGTCCAGCAGTCTGTCAGTGGAGCCTGGAGAGAAATACATCTTCCAGAACTTGTCCATCCAGTCAGAGAAGAAAAATGACTGTCCTCTGGGTTAACGCCAAGTTCAGCAGCTGCCCTCGTGGCTGGCAAGAGTAAGTTGTATATCACAGTGTTGTGTCAATGCAGGAACACAGAGAGCATGGCAAATGGGCCAGAGCTGCTTATTAATAGTTGTAAAGCTGATTTGTGTGTATTGACTGCCAAAATGACCACATAACAAATGTCTGCACTTGCAAATGCAGCCACAGCATAACAGTTTTTCTGCCACTGTGACACAAGAGATAAAACTATACGGCCCTTTGAGTCTAACTACATAATAAGTATGCAGAGGGCTGTGTTCATGGTTTAGAAACTGCCGCATCAAATGTAAACATGCACAATCAAGCATGGCCGCCGCAAATTAATGCTTGCTGTGTGTGATTTTCTCTGTCAACGCAAACTGACTTGCCATCCTTTTATATGTTAGCTGTTTGTTTACTCGTCATGCTCATCACTCATGGTCACACTCATTATGAATTGTGTGCAATCTCATTGATCCATTTTCATGGTTGGCTGAGACTTTTCATCTCCCTGTGTTTTTCTCTGTGTTTACATCACTTATGACACCTCTGCATCATGACTCCTGCTCGCTGCAGTTTGCATAGATATATTGTGATGTAAAAGGAAAAAAGGAGGGGAATGGGAGCAGAACAGTACATACAATATGCCAATTGATTTTACTTTGACAAAAACCTATAATTAATGGCTGGAAATGTAACCAAGTAGACTGATGCTTTAAGGCAAACTGCACAGTTTCATGGATGACAACGTCAGTCAGGCAGTTTATCCAGTGTTCTGACCTGGACTTAAATATTAACATATGCCAGTGTAATGGTGAATTGGGTTGGTAAACACTACCATTTGCTAAACGTGCACAATAATATAAATTCAACAGCACTGTTTATCTACTGTGCATGAGAGGCATTTGCAGCTTATTAAGTGTGTGTGTGGTGCTTATAGGTGACAGCGCAATATTTGTGTTAGTGGGAGAGAGGAAGAATAAATACCCTGGTGTGTGTAGCCATGGTTATTACCATGACACTGGAGGAGCAGGCCTGCTGTCTTCATCGTGTGCCTCCCTCCTTCATTCACTAAAAGGAGAGCAGTAGCTTTAGCTAATGAATCTCTCCATATCATGCTATTACCACAGACATACTAACCCACACAGCCAGACATGTCATAGGCACAGATGCTTCCCACTGCATAAGCACATTAGGGAATCAGGATTATTTAGCCAGGGATGAGAAGTGTTAATTGTGCCAAATTCATGCCAAAGGTTCTTTTAACCTAGAATAAGCCCCAGCACTGCTACAATGTCGTACTAGGGATTTGCTAGATGCCTGAAAGCATCCCCACACATTCAATCTGCACATATGGAATGGTGCCTAGCTGATGATGTTGTCCCTTGTTGTGCAGCTTTCACAAACCAACGTTTTGGTGTTGAAAATGCTGCTTATCGTGCCTACCAGTAAGTCTGGGCCTTGGCATAAATTGGTACCAATTGCTTGCTGACTTTCAGGCCACGTTACCATGGCAGCCACAATGAAATGCACTAAGTTTAGAGCAAAAAAGAATGACATTGTCAGCTGAAATAGACCACGTTCTCAATTTACACATTTCTCTGCACAGACTCTAAATGCATGTTAAGACCAACCAGTGTCTGTGATGCTGTTAACGTCCTCTGTGGGCCACTGCACTTGGCCTCTGAGTGTTCCTCTTGTAGGGAGGTGGAGGAGTGGGGTGGGGGGTTGTTTTGGTCCTGAGCACTTTCTTTTATTTTTGTCAGGGACTGTTTGATATGCAGCATTGTTGCACTGTGATAATGCCAGGCTTGTGGCTGAGCTGAAGGCTGGCTTTGTCTATACAAACTCCACTGAGGAAACCAAAGTGCGTGAAAAGTTGCTCCCATTACTGCAGCTTTTAAAGTTAACCCTTTGTTCTGTCTACTCTAAAAAGCAAACCCCTCCCCAAAAGCTTCAGAACAAATTAAAAGCAAACTCTGTGGGCTTGTAGTTTCTGTTTTTCTCAGATATGCCTTTGAATCAGTCAGCCGTCTATGAAGTGCGGTGCTATATGTGCCCCTGGATTAAAGAGTGCATGAAATGATGAGGTGTGAGACTGCATTCTCCGCTATGATCAGAGCGCTGTGAGTTCAAAGGGCCAGCAGAAGCATTGAGCCAGCTAATGAAGACACTGACTCCCCTCACCACTTGACTGCCTGTTGGTTTATTCACGATCACTCCAGCTGAAGGGGTGAATTTGTGGCTACCAGGTTACTGCAGGTTGGGTGTCTTTGAAAAGGAGCATTCAGAGATGCAAACATAAAATAACTGCAAGGATATGGTTCACACATTTCCACTAGGAGTGTCGAAACAGCGGAGGGCAGGAGCAGGAGAGATGCTGCTGCTGTTTCCGTTAACATCAGCGGGTTAAACATTTGCGCATGGCAGCTACGCTAGATGGGTAAGGCTACCAGCCATTGCCCCAGTCTCAAGAGATTGCATGTCAAGGGCAAAAGGATCCTCCAACCATCCGTTTCCATGGGCACGCTAATCAGATGTGAAACACAGCCCCTCCCTCTCTTGTGTCATTACCCCCCATGCTGTGAACCTGTGTGCCTTCTCCCATTTGAGATGTGAGAGAAAGCGAGGAACAGACAGAGCTAGAGAAACGTCACTACACAGGGTTCACTACAGCTTTTAATGCCTGAGGGGACCATCACCCCTCCCAGAAGCATATACAGTACTATTAAAGGAAACTAGCCACATTGCATCAGACTGGGTTACCTCTGAACCAGAGAATACAAAACATTGACTCTGATGCTCAACTTGTGTCAAGTTTCACAAGGTATCATTAAGTGCAGTCACAGTGTGAGATAAAAATACTAGTATAAGATGCGTTGTCTATGTTTGGTGTTTATATTTAAAGGCCCTTCAACTAACTTCAGATGGATTTCTTAGACCATATATCTTCACCCAAATAAGACTGTATACCTTTGCTACTTGCCCCTCCCTTCCTGTTTCTGCAACTACAACGCCTCTACGTACTGGTCTCCTGCGCAAAACTACTTTTAGCTGTTGGCTCTCTCTCTGCAAAAACTACCTTTTCGGTATCAAGTCCAGTTTCTGTCTCTGTCCGGCCTCTGGCTGCAGCAGTTTTTTGTGACTTGCTCCTGTGTTTGTTTGAAATGAGAACTCACACTTCAGCTTGGTCTTTTCATAAGTTTCACCAGGTGGTGGGTGGGGCTGATTAGTGCCACGACAACCAGCCTTACTAGAATAACAACAGAAGGCTTGCAAGTAACCCAGAAACATGAAATGAACTGAACACCTGCGAGACAACACAACTTGTCCCAATTTTCACTTAATTTCTGTTTAAAAAAAAACATTTCAAATTGTGAACAGCTCTTACTTTTTAGATGGTACACTTGTTTTGCAGCACATTTATACAGGGAATGTTTGATGAAAAATCCTTCATACCACAATATTATAGTGGGCTCACGTCTTTGCAATGAAACTGGTAAGCAATTTCATCACACATATTTAGTAAAGAAATGGAAATTTTTACCAGTGGATATAGCTAACAGTGCTGCAGTTCAGTTTTTGTTAGGCCTCTGAGGTTTACATCAGCTGGTAGGATAAAATGTTTGCCTTTTATAGATGCGTGCTCATGAATTTCCAATATTGTTTTGCTTTGTTACAAAAATTTCTTCAAGTTCAGGGGCTGAGTGCATGGCAGCGTGAGTGGATGAAACAGAGGGACAGTGTGAGGGTCCAGGAAACAGCCTGCGGGGGAATCTATGCTCTTAATCAGTGGCTGATGATTTGATTAACTAACATAAGTCTAGACCTGTATGTATGAAATAGTCTCCCAGGGAAAATAACATTTATGATCAAAGACAGAATGATTGTGATTAATAATCTATGACTTAATAAATGAATGATTTTTATGTTGCCACGCAAGATGCAGCTATGTAAAAGATGGGAGAGATTTAGATTCATTTTTTAGCACTTGAGTCTAGCAGTCTGAAGCCGTAGCCTAAAATTCTAGTTATTTAATGTATGTTTTGGCTTGTTCAACCCTTGTTTATTCATTAATTTATTAATTAATACAAAAATAAGACACACTCTTCCAAAAAAACAAACAAACAAACAAAAAAATCATCATAATTTTCTAGAGCAAGAATGAATTAATTCTGAAGACTCTGTCTGGTGGACTGGAGATACGAGAGAGGCGTGTTTTTTTTATCAAGACTTGTTTTATGATGTTAATTACTTCTACTTATACACATATAACATTTTAGGTAACGAAGTATGAATTTCTACCACAAATGACATCTCTGAAGCAATATACAGAAGTAATATTTTTCCATCTCGGCTCCCAAC
>OMLM01012833.1:83167-102911 GCA_900302695.1 Helostoma temminkii
CCAAACATGTTCCAAAACATAAAAACCTAATAATTCACCAGTTTGTGAATTTCTATGTTTCTATGTTTTGGGGAGGAATCGATGACAGACAGGAGGCATGTTTATCCCTGTATTTGGACACCAGCTGGCATTTATCCCATCTCATGTTGGACAGGCTCTGAACTCATGAACTTAGAATAATCACAAGCCCTTGACATCTGTGTTGCCGATCCAGACAGAAAAGCATTTTGCACAACAGTAATCACATAAATACAAATTAACTTCTCATCTTCCTCCCCCTATTCCCTTGACTTTGACAGATTAATCCAGAGCAGTGTAATATTAAATCCAAAATAACCAAATAGAGGTTATTACATATTTCATTGAGAGCTTCCAAAAAGTTTTCACTGCTGCTCTTTTCTTTAATTTACAAGACAAATGAGCCCCTGGAACCATATGCTGTGTTGTTGCAGGATTCTCATACAGTTTTCTCTATAAATCAGTCCAACAGGGATCCTGAACCTTTGGAAACAATGTGGTCCACAGTTTGGAGAAAGACTGTGAAGTGACAATACAGTGTAACCGCCTACAGATAAAAAGGCAGCTTTATTTCCGCCAGTTTTATTAACCATAATATCCACGCCAGGTGATTTAAATCTTAATGGACTTACCCACTCTGCAATGGGCAGATTTCTACCCTGTCATGGTGCAAATGTGGGAAATGACTTTTGCAAAATTCCAGGGAAATCCCAGAGTAAGCCTCCAAATCTTGAAACAGTCTATGGATTTGCCACTCTGGTCTGCAGCAAAGGCAAGATCAAACTCAAAGAGCCAATTCAAAACATGCCTCTCGCCCTCATATGCCTGTCAAAACGCAGATTGTACACAGATATAGTGAAACAACAAATAAGGGATGTCTTTTGAATGCGCTCTCCGCAGTCTAATCAGTAATAAAAATCTAGTGAGGGCTTTTCTCCAGGTGGCAGGTGATACCTACCGAGCTTCTGACATCATCCTCAGAGCTATATGTTTCACTGCTAGCGTTGAATACTTCTTCAGTGCAAAGAAACTTTCTTAAGTTTGACTCCTCACCTTTAACTTTGTCCTACTACTTGATGTGTATTGGTCTGTGCTGCAGTGAGGATAATCTGTGGCAGCATGCCAGATTTTCACATGCTCCTATGCACAAACTATAAATACCAGTCTTCTTGTCCCTGAGTGGAGTATTCTTCTGGAGTGTTTTTTTTCCTCAGTGTGGAGAAGAAATGAAGTTCGTCTATTCCCTTCCCTTATTGTAACAAAGCACAAGTCAAAACAAGCTAAATACAGGAGGTGTTGCATCTAAAGTGGAAAACTGCTCTCTTCCCCTCTAACATTGTTGTAGTTATCAAAGGTTTAATCTGTCTGAACAGCGGCATGTAGTTTGGAAATGGCTGATTTGTTTCTTATGGACACTGTTGTTTTTTTAAGTGCTGGTGACCGAGCACGCTGCGGCTTGGTCTTGCTAACGTACAGTGAGATGGAGAATTCTGACTGCACGGATGAGAGATAAGGAAATGTTTTCTAAGGGAGAAGACAGACTCTGAAAAACAGTCATGAGGTGTCTTTGACGGCTCACCAAGCCTGAGTCTGTACAGTGAAGGGAAGGAGCTGAAGATCAATGTCTGCCGCAGCCCAGGTCGCTGAACCTTTTCTTTGCTTTCATTAATTTCTTCCACGATGTTTAAATGAACAAGAAAGGTTTTGCAGTTTTGAAACATAAAGCCCTTTTACTGTAAAAGACAATTACACGTGTAGGTCAGCGGTGCTTTTTAGGTTTGTTATTGCCACCAAATCCCATGAAAAGACCAAAGCCAGCCGTGTGTGTTGACATCTCAGTGCCTCAGTTTCCTCTCTCTGTCTGGGGTTATCAGTTCACAAGTTCCTACTGCAGATATAAATCTCATGGACATTCATATACCCGTATTTTTACGAAAGGCTAAATGGTTTCTTAAAACAACTGTATTTTTTAGCTATGTTAGTCAGATGGGACTAAGTTGTGTTTTTGGTGTGGCTGGTATCCTTTGAAACTGAATATTTTTTGGTAAAAGTGTCTAATTCCAATTTGTGAATGCAATTCAGTTCAGTTCAATTCAGTTTGTTCTCTAGGCACTTTACAATGTAAGGTTTACTTTAAGACCTAACATTGACCAGAATCCCTGTAAAATCTAATCAGATTCTAGAATATATTCTAGATTTAACAGGGAATCAATAGAGAGAAGCTAATGTAGGAGCGATATGATCTCTCCTGCTAATTCCAGTCAGAACTGGCTGCAGCATTTTGGATTAACTGGAGGCTTTTTAAGGAGTTACTCGGTCATCCTATTAGTAGGGAGTTACAGTAGTCCAGTCTAGAAGTAACAAATGCTTGGACTAGTTTTTAACATCACTTTGAGACAGGATATCTTATATTTTTTAAACATGTTGGGTTAATGTTGGGTTCAAATTTAGTGAACTTTAACGCCTAAAATCAGAACCACTAATACTAACTAACTACTACTATTCAAGCTCTGAGGGAACAGCGTGCCTTTATGTAATTATTCTCTGTGGGAGAACAAACTGCTACACACAACAGTAGTAGCACACAGATAATTATCAGACAGAATTAAAGGAGACAAGTACAAATAAAATGTGATTTTGTTGTCTTGGAGAAACTGAGTGAGGCACTTGTCCCCACTGTCATTAATTCTTCAACTATTCAATACGGAGTGACCAGTCAAAAGTGTATGACATTATTTATTGGGTAGTATCTCCATTAATTGTTATATAAATGAAAGTAGGTAAAAGGAAATTTTCCTTGCCGATCTAATGGAGGGATGTTGACAGCATAGAGAAGCAGTAACTGAGAAAATAAGAACAGCAACAAATACCGGACATTTACCCAAAAGGTAGAACATGGTTTTTCTTTTTCTTTCCTTTTTATTAGAAGATTGTTTTTGGCTTTTTTTGCAGACAGGAAATACAGGGAGAGAGAGAGAGAGAGAGAGAGAGAGAGAGAGAGAGAGAGAGAGAGAAAGTCTGTGACATGCAACAAAGGTCCTCAGCCAGACTTGAACCGATGATGTTACATTGCATGTGCAATTACTAATTATTCAGGCTTTCTTGGAATTATCTGTGTGCTCCAGAACATGTTTTTCTTACTAAATTATCACCAAAAAACAGAAAGAAAATCTAAAGAATCTCAGTAGAGCCAATGTGACATAACAGTGCTAGTCTGGAGTGTTAGCTCGACAGCTACAGTAGCTACCCAATTAGCAATTAGTATTTACTATATAACTAAACTTCTAAATCATATGTTTTTTAAAAAAGTGTGGATGAGTTTAACTGTGCCACTTTCTAATATGACCATAAGGGTACTGAATTAATCTTAACACCACTCTTGACCGTTTGTTGGTATGGGAAAATCTAATTACAGCGTGAAATACTGAAACCTAAATATTAATACTATTAGTGTTATAGTTAATTATACCCTGGTGATTATAGAAAAAGCATCAAGTAGCTCATACACCTCTCATACTCTCTTGTAAGTAGCACTCTTCTCAAGCCTGGAAGACTTTGAGATGGCACTATAAATAAACAGAGGATAAAGACATTATGGTAATGACTGACTCTTTCAAGTGAAGGTGAGCAAGTACAGAAAAGTAAGGTTACTCAAAGAACAGAGTGGGGAAACGTTTTGAAGGCACTGTTCTTTTGTCTCTTATCTATCTGTAAAATTTCTCTTTCATGTCTTGTCACCTTCCCCCATTATAAATTCTCTTTGCTCTTTCTGGGAAGAAAAACTCCACAACTGTTCATTTCAAAATTCCCCTTTTTATTTTTCCGATATGTGCAATCAAAGTAAATTATTCATGGTCGCACAGACTATAAAGTTTAAGCAGATCTGGTGACTATTTCCCCAGCTGCCATTGTTATGAACATAAAGGGGAAAAGGGCAAGAAAAGGCAACTTCATTAATGACACATTATGTTTTATGGTGACTTGGAACTTTAAGTGTCCTGGACATAATTTGTTTCTGTTTTATGTGACCTACTTCAGTCCCCACCTGCCTCAGTTGGGGTAGATGAGGGGCATTTCTTGACATGAGCTTAGAGAGCCATTAAATAGAGCTTTATAAGTACCTCAATGAAATGCAGGTGGAGAGCACTTGACAGTTCATATTGCTTAAATTCTTTTCTGTATTATTTGGTTTGCTTATATTACAAAAAGTAATGCACTGTTTTCATAGGTGGTGTTGAAAAATAGACTGAAATAGGAAAAGAGTTACTGGTTCATGAACAAAGTTCACTTGCTATTCAACAGCAACAAAAAGAAATATAGTTGTTCCTTTGTGCTGTGACTATTTTAAAGAAGTTAAATACGACTGTGAAAAGAGTTTAAAAGAAGAAAAGAGACAAGCAAGACAAACAAAAAGGGAAACTGAGCCAGGGAAAGATATGCTGCCCTTTGTACTTCTGGCGTGTTGGCAGCACTTGATGAATGGACGTCTCTGAAGGAACCGCGTCTCCTCACAGGGAGCGCCCGACCTCTTTCAGTTACGTAGCAACTAGACATTTGATGTTAGGAATTGTATTTCACATCATTTTTATCTATGAATGTCCGCGTCCATATATCTAAAGCAGACGTGTGCTCCATTAAAGAAGAATGATTGCTTTTCTTTTTGTCTTTACTCTTTCTGTCTCAACTCTTCAAGTTATGTTTGGGGTCAATTGAACAGTTCCTGCTATTTGGTTTCACTTACAGCCAGACATTGTTGTTCTGGCATTAGATCTGATGCAGCGCAACAAATGGCTTATGCCTCAGTGTAAAGTCTCCCCAACAACCCACAAAACACATATATACGTAAAACAAGAGCTGTGATGTCAACAGGTAGCTGTTTACAATTAACTCACCCACACCATCAAAAATCACTAAAACATTACTGTTTTAAAATAAAGTCTGCAAATGCATCCAGTTAATTTACAGATTGTTAGTCAGTTGCTTAATTATGAGCAAATACTTTGTAGTTTAATCAACCAGCTTTAGAGTACATGTTCAGCTATTCGAAGCTCAGTAATTAAGCTCTCCTTTGTTTAAAGTTAAAATAAGGACATTAAAGTTGTTATTTGTTGTATTTGATGATTAGAGAGCTTCAATGAAATCAGCACCCACACCATACTTCATACTAAAACAGCTTTTTGATGTTGGGCAGCCGGGTGTACCTAGAAAATACATCTACATTGGTACACATTTTACATCCAGTGGCAAAAAGTACTGTACCCCATATGTAACAAGGTAGAAAGTACAGCTAGATTTATATCTATGCATTAAGAGATTAAGCTATTCCTGTGGATATGAGCATAGACTCAAATGTTACACTGCTGATCATTTACTGTACACCTCATCAAGGCCACAACATCAACAGAGATACCATGTGGGTACAGCAAACTGTGACTGACTGCTTGTCTTTTGCTCGACATGCTTTTGTGCTGGTGTTTTTTATTGAGAGTGACAGACAACTTTAAGGAATTAAAAAGTTGTCTCAGTTATTGTCTCCTGCCCAGTGGTGGTCTCCTTCCCCAGTAACAAGACACAAATCACATGGTCGGAGCATCTCCAAAACAGCCTTGTTGGGTGTATGAGGTGGTCAGTATCAATAAAAAATGGTCCAAGGAAGGACAACCAGTGTTCTGGCAAGGTTATAGGTACCCACAGGTAACTGAAGCAGATGGAGAGAGATGGGTAGCTTGTCTGATGTATTCTGAAGAAACAGCTCCAAAAAATTGTATATATCCTCTTATCGACATGTGAATACTCACACCCCTTTTCAACTAAGACAAATTGTTGTTTCTGGGCTGGTGCTAGTGCTGGCTCAGATTAGCTTTAGCTTGCAAACCTGGAAACCCATCATTAAATCACTATGTCTGCATACATCTCTGCTTTTACAACAACAAGAACGCCAAGCACAACAACAAACCTACAGTGTCTTCATACAAGTGTTGGCATCCAAACACTCCTGGTCCTGCTTGTTGTTATTTCTATGGACCACATTTACATGTTTTGTTTTTATTCTTTTTAAAACTGAATGCAGATTATCTACCCAGTATTTATCACAGCACAGTTTAACAAAATAGATGATACACTTTACAACAAAGCTTTGCTTGATTTTTTTTTTTATAATTCAGCACATACCCTGACTCAAACAGGATCTTGGTTGTAAACCATCAAAGTGTTTTTTTTCTGCCCAAGAACCACTTCTTTGAATATTAAAATGCAAATAAATAGTTTGAAAATAAGCACAGGCTCTAAACCAGCCCTGGAACTATCTTGGTGGAAAACAGGTAACAGCATATTGCAGCTTGCTGCAGACAAGCGATGCTGAATAACGTCATAACTGGAGAATGTAGCAATAGAAAAAGTTGCAGACATCTGATGAATCACATTTTCTTCACATCATGTGGATGATATCTATGCGCTTGGGAGTTTGAACCATGAAGGCCTCACCTTGCAATAGGACTTAAAGGATATGGTGCTGACATCTTGGTGCCAGATACCAGAAGATGCCTTCAAAGGTTGTGTGTTGTCCATGCCTCGACAGATCAGAGCTGTTTTGATGTGTATGTTGTGGATATCTACAGCAGGGCTTCCATCAACATATTGACTATAAATCCAGCAGTAGGATGTGGAGGTTGGTAAGGTGGATGGACATGTAACTTGGATAATCTTTGTGCAGGAGTTTTTATGTTGGGACATGACCCTAATGTCCTTTATTTCAATAACTACAATATTTCCTTAAGGGAATCACAGTAGATTTATAATACAATGCAATATATTAAGGTCACTGAAACAGGTTATGCTTGTAATCATTCCTTTTCATGCTGGTCATAAAAATAAAAGCCACAAAAGCCACTGTATATTCAACAAACTGTTTATCTGAAACTACAATAATATGTGACTTCAGTAGTTAATGAGTGTCCTAAGAACTTTTGTTACAAAATTCCCTTTTCCAATTTAAAGACAACACTGTCTGGGGAAACATAAAGACGAAATCATCATCATAAATTGTCAGTAATTGTAAAGAATTTCCACTTTATTGTCTGAAACATCATAATTCTTTTTCTAGGAGCTTGGTCGTTTAGTTTTTGAAAAACCCTTTTGTATAGTGTTAATGTGAAAAACAGTAGAATTTGTCATGGTTATAACTAGAGCTAAGGATAAGACACTCACCCAGAATGCCACCACTCACAGTACAACCCATTACTTAAATAATGTGTTTCCACACACACACTATCCTGCTTTTGAGGTATGTGCAGTGGTACACGTAGTAAACACTCACAAGTTTTACTAAAAACAAACCAACAAAACCAGTGTTTGTTCTGTAACATTTCTCTTGCACTATTATTTGTGACGGAGTGGTTTGGTATCTACATGTCTGGATTTCAGCAGCACCACCAAACGCTCTCACATAGCTCAACAACCAGAGGAAGTGGTAAAGAACTTTTATGCTAGGAAAGTAGTAGATGATGCTTGGTCAGCTGGCGTGACTAACATGGCAGTACATTCATCTCTTTGGGAGCATGTGGTCGTAGCATTTTGCCCTGCCTGTTCTGGTGTTTTTGTGGTGGAAGGAGTTGTCAAGCACATTGATGCTTGGTCATTATCTGATCACTGCTGTGTGCCGTGGGAGGCTTGTTAGATTAGATAGGGCTGGTATGCTCTCTGTATGGTGTCACTTACATACAGTGAAAGGCAAATTAATGCTTTTGATGTTTAGGACCTTTGTGAAACTATGCATGAAAAGTCAACATTTTGGAGCTAGTAGTGGCAAAGTTACTTCATCTGAGTAAATATTAATATTGAAGAGAAACAGCAAAAAGGCATCAACTCAAGATGTCTGGAAAAATGTCCCTATGAGATATCATTCAAGTGTGTGAAAAAGGCTCTATATTCTGGTTCTGTGATGCATTTTCAACCCATATAAAGTCGTTTTCACACTCTGCCTCTCTTGGCAGTAGTTGCAGTGTGCCTCTGTGGGTTGCTGGAATGATTTGTTTGTTGCTCATGAAGGAAATGGGTCTGAGCTGTTTTTGCAGATGTTTATTCAGCATGGCACTGCTTCAGAAAAAGTCCAAGAGGGACCACTTTCTCTCTTGTTGGCAGTTTGTAAATTAATTGATTTACTTGGTTTGGTTTAAAGATTGCATGGATCCCATATTTGGAGCAATGAAGTCAGCAATTATGTGGTTTCAAATGTCATGTTTACACCGAGATGTGACAAGCTCAACTGTCCTCGGAGGAACTGAATTTAGTGTCTGTTGTAGCAGGCAAATTGCCTGGCAACATGACTAAAAAAGTACAAAACAGTAATTTGTTGATATGACAAAACATTTATTTTACTCAAATATATTCTACTCACATATTTGATAATAGATGATATAACATAGTAATTACTAACCATCCTTAGGCAGCAGAATATGTCTGATACTGAGTTTTATCAGCTCGACAACTGGAGCCAGTAATTTTCCTCTTTGGAGAATCACTGAAGCACCACTGAGGAGCAAATCAACAAAATAGCAGGAGATATAATATGCTCAAAATTAGATTGCATGTAGGAAATATCATTTGTATTTTCTTTACAAACCATGTACAACAGGGATAATGTTTCTTTAAATACAATGAGACAACTCACAACTTGCTAAGAAGAGAATGAAACAGGATCCTTCTTGGTTGCATCTATTTTTTTTACTACTAGGGAGAATGTGACCTTTATTCGGTGTAACATAAACTAACTGAGTTTCTGGCCCATAGTGGCACGGTGGAGGAATGTTTTGATGAGTGGGCACCCCTTTCTTACTTCTTAGTCAACTTTACTGTTGATTGCAGGGGGTACGAATGCAAATGTGTGCGCTCAAAGAAGAAAAGAAAACATTAAGATTGAGAAATATGATGATGTATGTATAAATGCTGACCGTTTCCAACCATTATTGTACAAATAATACAGGCTTGTGAAGCAGGA
This sequence comes from Helostoma temminkii, assembly GCA_900302695.1. Classification (NCBI taxonomy): domain Eukaryota; kingdom Metazoa; phylum Chordata; class Actinopteri; order Anabantiformes; family Helostomatidae; genus Helostoma; species Helostoma temminkii. The sequence goes on from OMLM01012833.1 coordinate 92,181, forward strand.
GAGTTCGCAGGGTTTGTCTTCTTACACAGATACACTGGTCTGTTAAATTAAAATGTTAAGATATTAATGATCATAATAATGAATGTGCAGCAACTTTGCTGATGTCCAGATTATGTCTTAAATGTGCAAGACTAGCGTTGCACGGTTAACTTTCCATTTCATTCAGCGTAACTCCATTATGCTTTGTATATCCAGCATATGTGTTATAATAAGTGTCATGCGTCTACTATGTAAACATGTTGCTTATTCCTGACAAGAAAAGTGAATAACGTAGTTTTTAAAATACTAAATAATTATTTGGAAAATTTAAAAAAAATGCATTGAATATTTTTTTTAGGCCTCATTATACTTTTCTTTAAATATATGTGAAATATGTATATATAACTGTACTGTTATAGCATTTCAGTTGTGCCTTATGTGTAATGCAGTTCAACAAAGGTGATCATAGTAAAACTTTCCTACATTTATCCACAAATAACTCAAATAGCTTTTCCTGGTGTCTGATTCTAAATCTTCTGCTGCTTCAATTCTCAAGCAGGTACATTGCATGCAACAGCCCAAGGGCAAATGATGATGGGGGTTGGTGGACAAAACTTTAGTGTGGGCCATCTGTGTGCTATTTAGTCCAGTCCCAGCAGTCATGGCTACTTAATTCAAAAAGTGTCAGGGAGTGTCATTAGGTGCAGCCATTTAAAAGCTTCAGATTTCATTAGCCACAGGAAGGGCCACATTACCCTCAGGATTAATGTCAGGTTTTGCGGTTCAACGCTGCAGCATTGGACTGCATTAACGTGACTGGGCTGACCCTCTTGTTTAAATACAACCTTACTCATTAAGTATTATGTAGACCAGGAGCAATTCTTAAATAGCCTGTGAATTATGGACATTTTGTTCAAGCTGGATTCTTTTTACACCTCAAAAATCTCAAAAATCGCCCACCACTTCCCGTGCAGGCTAAGATTCAATCACACAGCACTAAATCTCCATCTGAGGGGAGTTACAGTATCTGCCTCAGCCAAATGTTTTATTTTTTTAAGCCAGCATTGCTCAAACTGTTGCATCACCATGCCCTTTTTTGTGATGATATGTGTGCTGTAGAAATGACACCACCCTCTACATGGCAGTAACTGTCCTGCCAGGAAGCCAAAGCCACAAGCTCACTATCTAGAGAAAGACACGGAGAGCTGAGTCACATCATAGTGAGATATCCAGAAAACAATAACTACGCTGAGTCATCGCTCTTCCTGTTTTAATTAGGCAGCACAGGCCCTTCGGTAGCCAATCATCTCTTTCCCTCCAGTAAACACAAACAAGGAGTTTTGTCAGATGGTGAAAGTGTCTCAGATTTCACCAGATCAAATGCGTTTTCTTGCAGGCGGTTTCCATATCACATTTAACCTCCCTTGCTTAATAACAAACATGAAACTGTCAGCACTCGTGAAGCATGTAAGACTTAATCGAGCAGCGTGCAACACTCTTTGCAATTTTGCTACATCACGTTGAAAACTTTCCAAGGCCGGAGGTTGAATGTATTACATTCTGTCCCCCTGAGGGGCGGCGGCACTGTTTGTTGGGGTCAGAGAGACTCTGTGTTTCATCACTTACTCATTCATCACAATGTCACCCGAGCGCCTGGGTGTCAGGACTTTCAGGGTACTTTACCAGGTGTGAGAGGGGTATGAATTTTCTGGACTCTTAATCAGGAAATGATCACAACCAGCCATGATTCATGGTGTGGTCTGGTTGTCATATTACATACTGTATGTTGAGCAGCAGAAGCAGCATCTTATGGATGAAATTTATGTTCCATTCCAGAGAGTTATGCCTGCACCAATGGGAATCTGTTTCCTCTGCATAGTGGAGGCCTGAGCTCACTTTCCAGAGTTTTGACAGATCTCAAGAGGCAGAATATAAATGTTTGAAAAGCAGTTTGGACTCAATTCCCTTTCATCTTTTTTTCCTTCACACGAAACCTGCAGACTGTTTTCTGTGTAAGCCAGAAGGGAATAGACCTGTGTGGAGGAGCAGCAGTACTACCAAACCGCTGACTTGGCAGTGAATCCATTTTTTCCAATCAACACTTTGTTTATGCTCTGCCTTTGGTGCCCATGTGCTTTGAAATAAGCACTTAATCCTTAAAATGGGTGGGGGCATCTCTGTTTAATGCCCTTTATTGCTAAGTGCAGCTCAGACAATATCTCACAGACAATATGTCACAGCAGAGAATCTCAGGCAGTCAGTGTTGAACTTTAAATACATTCCAGGCTTAACTCACTGCTACAAGATGTTTAGCTCATTTGTCCTGTAGTTTTGGTTCATAATATGGGCTTTTACTGCTGTCTGCCTTATGAAGATTTTGTTGATAATCATTACTTAACTTGCTATCTCAAGTTTTTTAGGCTTTTGTCTTCTAGGTTTTCTCCGGGAACAGATTGTGGAGTGGTTACGTTTTTCACGTTGACTTCTTCTCTCTGTAACTTACTGTACTGTCAGTGAACATTTTCAACTCTCTCATTTTTTGCGATATATTTTCAGATTTTGAAAAATACAAATGAAATATGAATGTTTTGTACAATATTATGCGGTATAGTCCAACATATTTCTCAGTGTTTGAATACTGTAAAAGGGAGTGCCATGATTGTGCGGTGGTTACCAGTTGCACCTCATAACACCTCAATAGCGATAGACTGGTGACCTGTCCAATGCCTGCTTAAATTGGCTCCAGTAAAAGAGTAATACAGGATAAGTGGTTATGGTTAGTGGGATGGCTGTTGTAAATGGCTTAGCAGGAAACTAGCAGGAAATTGGTTAGCTACTGTACCTGCAGGGCTATAAAAAACAACTTGATTTTTTTTCTAATTTCACACATAATTTGGGTTTGGTCTCATGTTGAGTAATGATGTAGCTAATCTCTGACTCTTGAATCACTTTTTAGAAAGATATCGGTTAATTGGTACTTTACTGCTCCCACTGTACGTTGCAGTATCTGTTCAGTTACTGCAAAGTGAATATAATATGCTACTGAACAGTCAATCAGCTGCTTAAACAGAGTAAGACTGTGACCCACCTCTATTCATTCTGAATGTAGTACAGTATGTCCGTATGTCCATCCTTAGTCTGTCTGAACGTAGTATGTGGTGTGTATGACCACAATCTACATCATAGTTTTTTCATATGTAAGATTAAAGTTACATTTACAGCACAAACTCCCAGCTTTGTAGGTAGTCCATAGTATACCCTATAATTACTTGAACATTGCATGAAAAAATAAACTTTTACTTTTACTTTTGTAAGGGTGCATGCCCATCAGTTTAAAAATGCCTTTGTAAATTCCTAGCCCCAGTTCCCTAACTTCACAGCTTTAATTGCAGTACGCTGGTACAGTAATTGTAAAAAGTATTCTCTGTGCAGCATTGAAAACATCATCAAATGACTGGATTATGGTTTAAATAGTCACACAATGTGCAGCCTTTGTGTGTAGCATGTGCTTAATAAGCCTATTATTATATTTCAGTACAATTAAATAATTTCTCATGAAGTTAGTTGAGTAGTTTTTTATTTTGTGTGAGGTAGAAAACCTCTGCTGTGAAACACTGCAGGAAACTTAGGCCTTGCCTTTGCTACTTAAACACTGCATCATATATCAGTGTGCATTTACTTGATAATCACCTCATCCAACACCCATAGGATCCTACAGATTTTAGTATGATTCTCCATCTCGTTGGCAAAACCATCAGTGCGAAATGCATGTATATTAATGGAATTAAAAAGATCAGCATGAAGGTGTTTTTATTTCAAATGTGCTATTCTGATGTATTTTTTAAAAGCGTAAACTGATGATAGACAGGGAAAAGACATTGTAATGAATAGAAAGGACCTTGACCTACTTTTAACAAAAAAGCCATGTCGTGGGAAAATGACTGAAGCGTAATATGAAATAGACATCAGATAGATAGAAAGAAAGAAATGCAACTAAAAGCGAACAATGCTAGTATTTCTCAGCATTTGGCCATTTGTAGGTGTTCCCAACATGTTGTGTACTGCTCACCACAGTGGAAAATCATAATAATGACTACACTTAAGTGTGAAGAGCTTATTGAGTTTTCCCTAGGAAGCCTCCCCAGTGCATCGTTTGGAGCTGTGCTGTAGGCGGCCTCTGCGGAGACTCCAATTACTGACCAAGTCCCATTTGGCTGGCTTCTAACTGTGACCAGCAAATTAGAAGGAGAGAAAGGGGCAGAAAAAGCTTTTTAAAGGCAAAGACAAAAGTTTGGTTGCAGTGTGATACTGGCCTACAGGAAGCCAAAAAAAGACAAATGTCAAGCAGAGTTTAACAAGTGCAGTGCCTGAGCGCAGGGAGAGATAGGCAGCTCTTTGTTCATGAGTTGGACATACTCCAAGTGCCTCCTTCATAGGATGTTCTTCGATAATCCAGCAGTGAGCAACTGATTTATGACCTGCATTAATGTTCTGACTGAACTTCCTGAACAGAATTTTTAACTGTAACAAAACCACATGGAGAGGGAGAAAAATAATCTGTAGTAAACATGGGGATTGTGTCAGCATGCAGAGTGACGTATGAACTGAAAATAAGAGTCATATTACAGACAAATCAGCATTAAAATCTGTGTACTGGACTGGAAAATACCACAAGAGGAGTCAAACATAATTTATCTGCAGCAACGGTGCTCCAGTGGGTGTGATTTGATTAGTCCAAAATCCCCAAAGCTGCAACAATTTATCGATAAAAGCCTGTGTTGATATAAAGACAATTTATCAGCAGCAGTGCCAAACATTCATAGGCCAAAGGTGAACATTTGCTGCTTTTCTTGGTTTTACTCTATGTTGAATTAAATATACAACAGTTACTTAGGCTATTTAAGCTTAAGTACTGTGTTCACAAAGATGTCCAACAAAAGTTTATCTTCTTTTTGAAATTGGAAAAATTTCCATTTTGTGTAAGAAAGTAAAAACTATGACACATATTTTTTATTTCCTTACACAAAAATGAGGATAATTGTGCAGTGCTGCCTGCAGTACTGTAATAACAGCAGGAGCTCACTTATAAGCTACGTGCAGACAAGTGCATAGTGTGATGTTGTGCCAGAAGTGAAGAGTGGGTGAGATAATACTTGCTTTCATTGAAAGACTTCATATTTTTGCAGTGTGTAGGAGACCAGCAGAGTTGTAGTGAGGCTTTAAACCACAACTGTGATAAAAGATGTGATGAAAAAATGATTCAGCCCATACCAACAAAACCAATTATCTTGAGGTTCACAACCTAAGAGCAGCTGCCTGTTGTAAAAGAAAGCAGGATCGTCATCTTTTTTGTGTCACTGAGCACTTTCAAGGGATCCCAGGCACTTTCAGCCCATAACTTATTTCTATTCTTCTACTGTTTTGACGTGATATCGTGTTTCCCAGGACAGGAGCTTGTACACTTGGGAGGGGAGATGGATAAGAGTGAATGTGGCACATTTGACATTGAAGTAAGATTACTCTGTTCTCTCCAAGCAGACACACATTAAACACGTGGGAGATCAGGAAAACAGAAAGGCAGATGAGACATTGCTGTGTGCGTATACACTTCCACATGGGGCTTAAGAGGCAGAAAGGACAGCTGGTTCACTCATCACTACTTGACTGTGTCCGGGGATTTTGAAATCCCCAGGGACAGATTGTTTCTGCCGGAGCACTGATTTGTGTTGTACAATAACTGGTTAAAAATTGACAACAGGATTTTCTAATGTAGTTCAAGGTGGTTTCTGTTTTTGTAACATAATAGTGTAATTAAAAACACAACATTTGCCAGAAGATATTAATCATTACACTAAGGACTCTGGCTGTTGACAGGCATTTAGTTGTGGCCTTTGGGATATTTTACCAGTGTAATGAATCTAAATCCAAATGTAGAATATTGTGCTCTTTGTACCTCTCCAGACCCTAAACTCCTTAGCTGTCCCTCTGTGAAGCTTTCCATTGTTATCTGGCACATTTGTGGTTCACAATGAAAATGATGGATTTACTGCTCATGCAATTACAGTAACTTTTTCTAAACAATGCGTCCTTGATTTCACACAAAGACAAAAGCACCCTGCAGATTTCATCAGCTGTAGCGAGCTTGCCAATTACAGTAAGTGAACATTAGTGTCATGATAAAGAGCACAACACATGCGTTAGCATGAACTCAATGGCATTTAGGAACTGGCTTCCACTCAGTGGGGACATTATTTTAATCTAACCTGTATTCTCACAGACTAATGTTACTCACATCACACACATGTTTATCTATTTTTAACTTTTGTTCCCTAAACCCACCCATACATAGTACTCTGGAGTCCAACTCAGTCTGGATGTTTATGGTGTGACAGTTATGCGCTTTGAAAACCCGACATTCACCCCGTCCACTCCATTCGAAAAGTACTTTGCATCATAAGAACCAAAGATTATGTTTAGTTTCATATGAACATCATTATTGGGAACCAAGGTTGAATAAATTGCACCCAACTGCATGCTCTTGACTCAGTGAAACAGTATATAATCAATGTAATTTTATTTTATACTGATAAAATATGTATGATGTATTAAAACTTCAAACTTTTACTGCTATCATTACTATACAGTAGGCTTCTGATAAGCAGCTCAAGTTTAATGTAACAAACCATAAATGTTAAATCTTAAAGCAGTGAGTAAAAGCTGCTTGAAGGAGGACTGACGTACTTTCTCCTGTTTGGACTGGATTTTTTATCTTGCTTATCTTCATTCTACATCCGCTTCGCAAAATACAAGAGCAGAAGTTTTTCTCTCCCACACGGCACTTTGATGAATCTTTTGTCATCCTGCAGTACATGTTTAACTCTCCTTAAAAGGGTCAAACTGGTGTTTACCTTTTACATCGCAGAAATGGCTTCATTTCCCATGTTTTGTGTGTGTGGGAATGATACAACAATAAGACCATCTTTGCTTCTCTGAGGGCAAACGATTAAAATATATTGAGATAGTTTTTCTGGATGTAAACATGTATTTTCTTCATGTCAAATGTATGTGAGAATATACTCTAGACATAAGTTTATATATACTTTATATATAATATACTAGCTGTAGTTTTGTAAGACATTCAGTGCCTGATTTGAGGAGACACTTCAGATGTAGGAGATGAGTTTGATTGACCTGTTGAGGTTACCACTCTGTCGGTTGTCAGTGCACCTTTCCCAGTGATGAAAACATTCTACTGGCTCCTCACGCTTGGCTAACTCTGACCCATCAAAACAAGCTTGTCTCTCTGGGCAAGTGTGTGTGTGCGCGAGATGGAGTTGCAGACGAGGGAGTGAATGACTAGAAGTGACACACGACCCCTGAAGCAGCCAAGGATTAATGGCCTCAATAGGCGAACTCCTCTAGAAGGATGTGAACTAGTAATGAGGACTTCCACCAACCACAGTGCATCCATCCATCTGCCCTTCCGGATCTACGCTCTTCTGCAGCTGGAGCTTCCAGATGTGCATCCACTCGGCAGACAAGATTCCTAAAAAAAAAACCAACAAAAAAAAAACGCTCCTGCCTTGAAATTCCCCAGATGGTTTGTGTGCAGGGATCAACATTTTTTAGTCAAGGGCACATTTGGTGGTCTGAGCTGCAGTGGTTTTCAGGTGAGGACTCCCTCACTGGTGGTGTGACAGTTGACAGGAAAGTGGGCAGTGGGAGAGATATAAGACACTGCAGGGACTCCAATCAAGGTCCAGCGGAAAATAAAACATGGAGAATGTCACAGGGGTATTCTGACATTTAACACGGTGAAGCGTGTCTGAAAAGATTCAAAACAAAAACTGAGAAGTGAAAGCGGCAGCTATGAAAATGAGTCATCTGCATGAAAAGACATGTTGTAACCCTTTCAACTTTTAACCCTTCAGTGGCAATAAAAACAAAACAGGCAGTGGTCAGCATCATCAAACTGTTAGATTATAACAAATCCTGTCTATTTCATACAAATTGATTTGTATAGAAGAAGAAGTAAGTAGTGTCTAAAAAGAATTTGAAAAACTTAAATGTTGGACAAACTAAAGTAAGTAAATGCTTCATGAATGAGATTCCAGATGTCTATTTTTTAACCCGTTGTTGGCTTAAACAACTCTGCTTAATGTTGCATTATTGACTGAGCTCACATGTCAACAGATTCATCTTCTTGACAACTGAGCAAATTCCATCCATTGATGAAAAGCATGCAATAGTATCAAAGAGCTACGGTAGAAATAGGAACCAGAGTTGGATCCAGACCCAGAAAACATTGTCAAGGTTAATTCATCGAACTTACAGTGAACAGCTTTAATTGACCTTTTGCTGTGATGAAGATCGAGTGACAAGATAAGTTAAAGGAGTAATTCTGGGTTTTTAAGTAGCAAATTTGGAGTCTTGAAAACTCTTCAGTAACTGTAATAACAGTAACAGGTAACAATTTTGTAAGATGATTGCTGAAATAATTTGCACAGAGCAAGAAATATGAGATTACATTACAGGTTACACGATGATGTAAATAATTATGTAAATAAAACATCCAGTTTACAGTCCATTGTCTTTTTTCAGTGATTTTACTTGCTGAGCTGCACACAGTGAACCTCTGCAGTATACCATTTTGTTTGTTTACTTATTTCACATATATACATCTGATAACTAAACAATCTCTTGTTTTGATCAGATTTACTAGCGTTATCGGCAGCATAACATTTTGCCTGTTTTGCGTTTGTGGGCTCAGATAGTTACACGGAGGAAGCAGAGGAGAGAGTTAGTACATCATGAGGACCAGGAGGCAAAACACCTGGTGTCACCATCTCCCACTCTCAACACCAGCGTGAAAACACGAGGTCAAATAGCCAGGGCAGCACTTCATGTCCCAAAGTATTAGATTTTCAGATGCTCTGCTTTTCTCTGAAATCAAATCACTTCCTGCCAACCAGATTAGAAGTGCTGGTGGGAGGTGAGGAAATGGCTGGATTGCTGATATTTAAAAGGACCCACGCTGCTGACATCTATTTGAGCAGGACCAAAACTACACTGTTCCCCAAACTTGCTTTGAAATAAATCTGACAGGGATATTGTCCTTGTGACTTTGGTTAAAGTCTGTGTTTCTTCTCTGTGTTGTGTGATTGGTGTGACCATTTCTTGGCTTGTCTAAGGTAATTTTAACGCTCTGTGGTAACATTAGAAGGTGTTGCAATAATGCATGTCAACCAGTTCATACCAATGTTTAAACCTGAACAACTATACACTGAGTAACTACATTTAAAATGAGCCTTTGATCAGAACTTAAAGGCTTTGACATATAATGAAAGATTTGGAGCTGTGTGTCTGTGGTTTCTATTTAGCATTTAGAATTTCTTCAGTTGTGTTTGTATATTGGCACAGTACAGGAGAGTTTTACAGGGGGCTGCCTAGTCTTGAAAACATTTTTCATGAGCTATTAGACATGACAAATGTCATATCATGAGCTGGGTGGGTTTGTGGTTTTTATACTATGTATACATTATATTATATTTTATGTATTTAGGGAGTTCATGCCAAGCTTTATTTCCTATAGTGAGAAATGCTACAGAACACCAGTGAGTCATAAGGCCCAGCTACTAAAAATGTTCAACGCTTTCAGCGTCTCTTCTTTTCACCTTGGAATTGTGACATCTCAATGTCAAATATGTTCACGCTGTTTTATTTTCATACTCCCCTCTAAACCTGCAACAACTGACAACTTGGGTACAGAAGAAACAGCGAAACAATGACATGTTCCACCTACCAAGTTAAATGATGAACTATTTAGCTGTGGATCAGTTGATAAAGCAGTCATCCACGAACTGCAGGGTCAGTGGTTCCTCCTGGCTACATGTTGAAGTGTCCTTGAGCAAGACATTGAATCCCAAGTTGATCATTCTGTGTGTGTTGTAAACGCTTTGGATATAAGTAACTGCCAAATGAAAGTACATATAACTGACACAGAGGAGCATTAGCATTTGCTTCTGACTAGCTGGTAAATCTAATCTAGTCTAATTTTAAGGTTAATTTGACTATGTGCAGACAACAACCCTGGACAGATAGACAACTCGTGGCCTCCAGCCGCATGTCCATCATACTCTCAGGATTAGGGTCAAAAGTCAAGGTCACTGTGATTTCAAGTCTGTCCCATTCTCATCAACTCAACATCTCTGAAATGCCTGGAAGAGATTTCATTACATCTGGCTCAAACATGTACTTGGATGAATTGATTGGAACAGAGTCTGGTGAACTGCGTCTTGACTGACTGGCAAATGTATAAAACAGTGAAGCGGTAATTAAAAAAGTAAAAAAAAAAAAAAGTAATTGAAACTCTGTTTTGGATATTTTTTACTGTTTGTGCAGAAGTACAAGTACAGAGAGTTTCTCTAAGCATTTAATTGAAAACAGCTGACGCTGATGAGAGTGTCAGTTGAAACAGAGATGTCATTTCAGAATCAGAATCTGGGTGGGTTTGTAGTTTAAACGTACATACACAGTTTATCCAGATTAATTCAAGATTATTTCAAATGTGAAGAAAAACAAGCTACAAAAAACTAACAATGAGCTCAAAGATGCAAAAATTTAGTTTATAGTATATACAGTAGTATGTAAGCAATTCTGTGATTTAGCTGAAAAGTGCAGCTTTAAGAAAAACTGTGATGCTAATCATCAGTTTTATAGTAGCAAGAGGGTAACACTGTAAATATTCAATTA